>JAZGTJ010000279.1:0-140743 GCA_036877575.1 Botia almorhae
TACAAAACATGTGTCTGTGACATGTTGACAGATTGCTCAGTTAAGTGTTTAGGTGCGCACACAAGCCGAGCCCCTGCAGACACGGAGCACTGCACTCTCTCTGCCAGACTCTCAACTCTCCAAAACTGGTGCCATCCATATTTTATAAGAGGGGAAGTGGAGAATCCAGCGCTGAATGTGAGAGCGGGAAAAGTGAGGGCGAAACGCAGGATAAGTGGAGACATAAGGAGGAAAACAGAGGAGAAAGAAAAAGAGACGAGGAGAGAAAAGAACTTCATCGTGAAAAATGAACCCTGTGAAGAAAAATGACTTCCAGTGTGCTTTGAAACACCCCCTCCCTCGCCTCACCCCCCCTCTCTCTGTATCCCAGCATGCTGCGCTCCCTCCTCCCCTCCAACTCGCTCTCTCTTATGGAGGCAGGGCTCTTGCTCTCCATGGAAAACCTGAGTTTACAACCAGCTGTGACTGCATTTGTATCTGTGCCAAAGGCTTAGTAGAGGAATCTTCAGGCCACCCTCTGGCTCCGAGAGAGACAGAGAGAGAGAAAGAGGGAACGCAGGGGGTGAGGGAGAACCAGCACACAAAGCAGCACTCGCTTTGAGAGAACACATGTAGTCTGATTTCTGGAAACACAAGACACGCAAAGGTGCTCGCTCGCACACACACACACACACACACACCTCTGTTGTAGGCGAGGTGTCACGCATCATTTTATTTTAAGGGTCACCAGTCTTGGCTCACTTGATGCTCTAGATGAAAATATATGTGACAGAAGGGACAAAAACTCTTAGCAGCAACTTCTACTGAGTGTAAGATTTGGTCTTAAATGCCATCTAAATATGTTTTTTAAAATAAACTAAGCAAAAACCAACCAAACTTAAAACATTAACATGTGGAAAACAGCCACTTTTATACTTTTATAATGACGACTCTTCGGTTCTTCTGAGTTTCCAGGAATATTTAGATTGAGAGGTGACAGAATATTCAGATACAGATACTTAAGTTCTCTCTCCCTCTTACTCACACTCTCTCCCTCTCTCTCTGAAGGATGAAGGAAGATGGTAAATGATCTGCAGCTTTAATAAGAGTCTTGGTCTCTCTGGATTCAGCTGCTGCCGTGACGACAGACAGAAGTTGGGGGTCTCTGGTTGGCTGAAACGTACAGCTGGATGGATGGACAGGTGGAGGGAAATATGCATCTGTGGTGTAAACGCCTTGGGCGAGTGTGGCTATTGAGTATGTTTAGTGTAAGAATGATGGGGTGTCAGCGGGCTCTCAAGGGCCCGAACCACCCAGAGGCTCCATCACACAGCCCCATTACACCCTCTGTGTGTATGTGTGTTTCTACAGGCGTAAATGAGTTTGTGTGTATTGAATGTTATAGATCAAGAGAGAGAGATACACATTGGCCACAAGGAAGCTACGCTGACAGAAGTCTCCAGAAAGCTCTGTCATTTGCACAGAACTGCAGCGGCTGTCATTCTCCAAGCGTTCCTCATCTCCCGCCCTTGTGCGCTTATATTTTGGCTGATTTGACGATGCCTTCAGCAACCAATAACAAAAAGGAGTTATTATGCCAATTGTGCTGAACTCCATACAATGTAACTGCGTGACTCCTCTGATAATTACAGTATTTGTAAATGCTCAAAAACATTTGATGTATAATGTAATATTGTTTACGTGTGAAAAGGCGGTTTGGTGGTAATGGCTGCAGTCTAGCAGGCGGTGCATTTGCCTCAACACACCGGATCGTGGTGCAGATGGCCCGTTGAGAGTTTGAATCCAGCTTGTGACATTTACTGACCCCATTCCACCCTGTTTTTACCCATCATTCCCTGTCCTATCTCGACTGCACCTATAAATAAAAGTGGCAAAACAGCCTGAAAAAGAACAGACATTCCTCCAATTTATCTTTCCATCCCTCTTTCTCTCTCAGAGCAGTGACAGAGAGAGTGTGAGCGATACAGCCAACTCCCCTGCACTCACTCTCTCTCCCTCTCTCCCTTACTCGGAGTCTGTCTCTCTGGAGCTTCTGCCGTTCCCCTCAGTCTTCTGAAGGCGGGTTAATTAGCACTCGCCTCCTATTTGTATCTGACAGGTGGAGGGCCCGCCCCCCCAGCTGACTGACAGCTCTCTCGTTTACCCACACGGCTGCCTGATTTACTCAACCATTCTCTGGCTTACTCCCCAAAGTCTCTCTCTCAACTGCTCTCCTTCAGAAACACGCTAACATTCATCTAACATTCATCTAACATTCATCTTACATACAGACGTGTAAATGTATAAACCGATTGTGCTGTTTTAAAAGAAACAGGTCACAGGAATAAAGAGGGGCGGGGCTAGGACAGCTCAGCTGTCACACAGCGGTCACCTCTGTGTTTGTATGTGTCCGGCGGTCTGCCTCCTGCTCACCCCCATCCCGCCACATGAGCTGCCTGTAGTTAGTGATTAGTGATGATGGTTGACTACTTATCCAACAACCGACTAGTCATTCAGTGAGGTTGACTAGTTACTCAAGGTTTCTTTGTACTTTTGTTTATGCTATTTTTAGTAGCTGTGGTTTAATTGGCAACGCTGTTCTGTAGCTGTTACTGTAGTGAGTGCGCAATGCAAAACCCTCAAAAGTTGCATGTTTGAAAATGTGTAGTTTTTAATCACACACACACACATACATACATTTATATATCACATGCTCATATCGTTACTGTTAGTTATAGTACATCATAAAATCTGTACATACAGACAAGCAAGAATGCTAAAGGCTAAGAACCTATTTAAACAGGCCCTACTGGTCAAAAAACTTTACTGTGAAGTCTAACCTGGCTTCTTCTAACCTGGCCTCTTCTGAAACTACACCAAACCCAGGAGACCACTTCTGTTCTGGGGAGGGAGGGTCAGCTGCACATCACCACAGGGGATGCAAGGAAAGGGGGGCGGCGAGAGAGAGAGAGAGAGAGAGAGAGAGAGAGAGAGAGAGAGAGAGAGGTGAGTGTTGTTAACAGCCAGGGCCCAACCTTGGCCGGTTGCAGGGCAGTGGAGCGAAGCAGCACAGTGAATGTTCTCCATTTGATCTGAGGTTTTTTCCAAGCGTTCCTTAGGGAACCAGTGTTCCAGATTCTTCCTCCAGTAGAGCCTCCCCTCAGAATCAACCCACGGTACAACACACACACACACACACACACACCACACACACATTCAAACACTAATCTAGACTCATGACCTAATGGATTCACACACAAACACACAAATATAAACACACAGAGACGAGACGATATGAAGGCATCCAACAACCAGCAAAGTGTGATCTCCTGCAAACACGCCGGCTTTCACAAAGCACCGTGCCAAAATATGTGTGACCGTAATCCTGTAAACAGACACGTTATCAGGGGCGCGGGGTCATTTAAAAACGTGCTGTGCCAAAAAATTACGGGGATGAATGTAGAAGTTTAAAAATATAACTGCTGTAAACACACAAACATATGCTGAAGTCTTTTCCACCTTTTTTCAGTCATACACATTAACAGAGAAATACAGTACACTACCGTAAGAAAATCAATTAGTACAAATGCTTCTATTTTATTTTTATTTTATGTTACTCATTTAATATCATTTGGAAATGCATGAAAATTGTTATAACCTGAATTTATACCTGAATTATAACCTGTATCTGAATTTACAGAAATGATTAACATTCATTTTTTAAATGTTATGCATGCCCTCTACACACTCGCACTGGCACTAGCTCTACACGTTTCTCCATCATCTGATGTTAAGTATCCCAGCAGGCTTTGAGAATGTTCAAAGCATCTTGTGGGTCAATGATGCAAGAACATTTTATTCTCAGAACCAAAGGAGAGCGATCAATGCCACAAATCTGCTTATTCAATGAGCGACCCAGAAATAGCACAAAATCTTATAAACATCTTCAATTTATGCCATAACGCAAGTTCCAAGACCAAGTTATTTTTTCCTTTCATAAATGAGATTTTTCTTATGTAGTTTTAGACATCTATACCCCACTACTGTATAAACACACAGAAGAGTTATTAATACAACAGCAATTAGAGATACAGGAAGCAGATGTAAAGGTAATATATAGATACAGGCCGAGTCACAGTCATTTTGAGGAACACAGAGGCCGTCAGTCTTCATCTCTAATATCATCTCCTGTTAGCAGCAGCCAACGACAGAAGAGGAAGAGAAAAAGAGAATGAGAGTCATATAGAGAAAGACAAAAGGTGACAGGGACCATATCAGAGGTTATATTACTGTCAAAAGCTGTAAACAAGAGGACACCCTCAAACACACACACACACACACACTCGTACACACTTGTGTACACACACACACACGCACACAAACATATGATAGGATACTAGGTGTAATTCTATAGCCAGGTGGCTTTCTTCTGTTGGGGGAATAGAAATTTCATTTCATGGCGTGGTGTGGCCGTGTTTGAATTGAGAGAGAGAATATTCCTGCTCTGACGGGCGTGCGGTCATAATAATAACTGTAAATTGATAGAGTGGCTTTATGAGCCTCCTGCTGGTGTGCTGATATTGGCCAGACTCTCCTAGGGGCCATGGAAACCATCCAGCGCTCTCCACAACATGGCCTCTCTGACACACACACTCACACACACACACACACAAAATGGCGTGTGTTTGTCCCTTATCTGATGAAGTCACCAACAGCGAGCTTCTCTCTCACCCCTCACACCAGCTCCCAGGAGTGTGTCGAGAACTTCAAAGTATCTGACAGCGCTATTGTTTATTTCCTGCTCTTTTTATATTAAATGTATTACTGAGAGTATTATTGCCATTATTATTATTAATTTTGTTGTTAACATTTTTATTACTAATAATCATGTTAAAATTGCAGTATTAATAAAAACTGCAGCAATAATAATAATACTAAAGTGTAAGGAAGAACGTGATTGGTCAAATCTGCCAGCCGCGGCCCCAGATTATTCAGCAGTCTCAAACTCTCTCACCCCTGGAAACTGTATTTTATCATTTCATTTCACTGTTTTTTCTCCAATGCGCAACATGTTGTTCTCTGATGACTCGCCTCTAAAATCCAGGGCTGTGATTTCATGACTTCATAAAAGCCAAGACAACACATGTGTGTGTCACATTGTATTGTGTCCCCTCAGAAACACGTGTGCGCTGCTATAACGATCACGTTTGTGTCCATTTCATCCAACAGAACACGCACTGCAGGATAACTTACTGTAGCATTGAAACTACATACACACTCTCCCTCTCTTTTCTCCGTTTTTCTGCTCGTTAAGAAGAGGTTCTTGATTAATCTGCTAGGCAGCAGATGCCCCTGCAGGGCCGCTTTCAGCGTTTCATTAATTACAGCGATTGTAATAACAGCTATTGTGCGCATGTACCACGTGTAAGCTTTAAAACATCAGACTCCTGTGGGAGCAAACTGACTCCAGAACAGCCAAAAGCCTCTGAATAACCCCACCACCTCAGAACTAACCCGACTTCTGCCACCTCCAATATTACTTCCTCAGGAATTAGAAAATTAAAGCTGCCACGTGTCATTTCTGCCCCACTAGCAGCACCAATGGAATTTTCAAAAATAATCGTTTTCAAACAGGTTTTACATCTGCCAGTTACTATGAAACAGAGAAACAACCAATTCAGTAAAAACTCAAATAAAAAAACTGAGCCACAAAATTCAGTTTAAAAGTCAGTGGAGCTGGATGTTGCTCAAACAAACAGACTGTGTTAAAACTGTGAGACAGCGGAGAACAGAATCACACACACACACACCTGCTGGGCAGTGGTTTGTCCGGTGGTCAGTCAGGTCTGCCAGGCACTCAAAGTCCTGTTGGCAGTTGTCACAGGTGAAGATGGAGTCATCATCCAGATCCTCCTCTCCCACCCTCTCATCATGACTCGTCACACTCTGTTCTCCATCCTCTCTTGCCGCCCTGCTCCTCTTTCTATCCGCATCTCGCTCTGATACTGCCGCATCTGTGCATACACACACACACACACGGTACAGAGAGAAAGGTTCCAGATATAAGAACAAGGAATTGCTATCGACAGCTGCCTCAAACTACAAAACTGCTCTCATGACTGTTATATATTGTACCTCATATATGTGCTGATTCAGAGCTTTTGCAAATGTCAGTGGTAGCAGAACTTACCGTATGCATCAAAAGGTCAATATAAAAAAATCCATAAAAAACACAAGCAAATACATTAAAGTGATTCACTGTTCGAAACCTCATACAATCAAAATGAGAGTTTTGTGGCTTTAAGTTCACACGCGTTCGCTTCTAAACATCATATTCTGGTGTAACACTAACAGAATTAACTTTTAGCACCTTTATATGCATTTCTTTACAGAACTGATTAATAACTCATCCTGCACTACAAAGAATTTGGTCCAATCAAATACTGTTTTTAAACGAGATCACTCACTTATATCACCTACAACCTATTAGCTTATTGCTGTGAACTAGAGCTCTTACTATGAGACCAAACATCCTGTTTTACAAGGCCAACACAGGAAAAAGACATCACACCATTTTTATGGGGTCTTTAGAAATGACCTAAAAATGACATTTATCAGTCTTTTATTATAAATCCCAACTCAAGTGTGTCTACTCTCAGTCAAAACTGAATGGAAGCTCGAGACCTCCAGAGCCACTTGGGTGAGCCACCCAGTCGCTGGTGGCCCGCAGTAAGAACCAGTGGAGAAATCTGCCACTGCAGTCCTCCATCCGCCATTGTGGCTCCATTTTCACACCCTATTATCACATTAAAGGCTCTGCACTGAAAGGACTACACATGAGACTGGAGAAAGAGGGAGAGAGAGCAAGAGTGAGAGAGTGAGCAAGTGAGTGAGAGAGCGGAGCGAGACGAGACGACATTACAAAATGTGAGAAATCTCGAGACAGAATTAGAGCAAAGAGACATTGATAAAATGGAGCAAAATTGAAGGGATAGTTCACCCAAAAATGACAATTCTGTCATAATTTAATCACCCTCACGTCATTCCAAAGCGATGTGACTTTCTTTCGGAAAAGGATTTTGAGCAGAATATCCAAACTGTTTATGTTCATACAATGAAATGGCCACGAACACACACACAGTTATCATGTGGCTTCAAAAAACCTAGAATACAGCACACGTGTCATTTTGACTGTTATTTTGTCAGTGTTTGATTTTGACAGCCCTTGTCTTTCTGTATATATAAAAGCATGTTAAACATCGAATGTAAACAATGACAGAATGTGTGTTTTTAGACGAGTTACCTCTTTAAGGCCCAACAGAGGCACAATACAGAAGACACAACAAGAAACAACAGAGAAGAACAAGAGCAGGAAAGAGGAGGAAACATAAGGGCAGAGGGAGCGGGAAAGGGAGGAGGAAGTGGAGGCCAGAGAGAGGGAGGGCTGCTCACAGACTCCCCCGGGCTTAACATCCTGTCTAATCATTCTGGACTTGTGCAATCAGAGAGAAGCAGGAGGTGGCCATTCCTGCGCTCCACACATTCTCATCAGCTCTAATCTGGCCAGGCCTGGTGCTGCATTACGCCTCTCTGCAGCAGCCGACGCTAATGGGGCCTGCGGATCAGAGACCGGCCGGAGGCGAGCCAGGGTCTCACTTTGGGCTTTGGCCCAGCTCAGACTGCAGGTGGAGATGGGTTTGAGGGGGGGTAAAATGAGAGGTCTGTATGTGTGTGTGGGATGCTTGGTATCTGGGGGGGACATTTGGATAAGGAAGCGCTTAGATGCTCTAGTTTATTTCCCCCATCAGAGCAGAGGGTTGGAGAGGTGGGGGGTGAAGGTGGGGGCATCATGGTGGTTTGGAGGGTGGTGCGTGCAGGGCTGGGGTACGAGAGGGAGGGGTATGGCCATCTGTCCAGTGGTGAGAACACCGTCTGGACAGGGAAGAGAACGGCCCTTAACTGACACTACACTGATAACCGCCCTGGACAGCGGTTACACACACACACACACACAAAAGGTGCATTAACTGCACTATTTCATCCATGAGAGCCTCTAATCTCAGGGAAAATGGATGGTGGCAGTAACCCTTGAACACACACACACACACACACACACACTGATTCCCCAGGTACCCTCATGCCAGAGGTACAGGCACTGCCAACTAAGGCGCATGCCAGCACAACCTGCTACCATGGCAACAAGGGAGGAGCAGGAAGGGACCTTTCTCTACCTCTGCTCTGCACTCCTCTTTCTCCATCCCTCTATCTCTCCAGTCATAAGTGGCTGGCGTGAGGAGGAGGCAGAGACGAAGATAAAAGTGCCCGGCAAACCCCTCTGCGCCAATAACCTACCTATTAAACTCTTCCATCCTTCTTTTTCTCCCTGCACTCCTTTTTTTGCATGTTTCTTTCATCAGCGTGGCTCTCTCCCCCTCCTTTCCAGTAAGCGTGCCCTCTCAGGAGGGAAGTGGGGAGGGGGGTCTCTGGAGGGGGCCCTCTAGAACACACTCCATTAGACTACAGGGCCACCATCATTACACGGCTCCATTTCTCTCGCCGCAGTCCAAGATTGATACACACGCATCACACACTTCAGCTGCACGTCTTCCCACCGCCGACCGCGGCCTTGACAAACACGTACAAGCCAAACGCACACGTAAACACAACGTGTCTGAGACACTGATGGACGTGGAGTGGGAGGCGCAGGTGGAGGTGAGGCTGTGTACACGCTCTAAAATATTTACCGGTTTATCCAGAAGCCCCTTCTCAAAAACTGTCAAAGCTGTTTTGTGAATTCTGGGAATGTTTAGAGATCATGTATAAACAGACTGACTACAGCCGTCCAAAGAGACTAATGATTAAGAAAGTCTTTCAAAGAAAAGCGTCTCTCTGATATATTCTTATGAGATAAGCTCATATATTTCTCCGCTCTGCGGGCCGATACAGCATATATCTACAGTTAGTGCCGCTCCTGACAGAAAGCGTGCAGCTATTTTTGTTTCATTATCATAATCGCTGTCAAGCTAGCATCGCGTGAAGCACAAGTCTGTGGGAACTGGGCCTGCAAATGTAGTGGAAATGTGTTAGAGACATAACACAATATCTAATGTTTGTGTAATGTTGTGCTTCAGGTGAGCTGTAGTCAGGGGGTGCTGTATCCTTTTATTGTCCTAGAGATGGAGAACAGATATATACACGACACACACACACACACACAGATGACAAACTCTTTCCACCGCACCTTTGTTCGTGTACACGTGTGTGTGTGTGAGTGTGAGTGTTTTATCAGTATTAAGTTAGGGTACGTGCTGTCCTCTCTTTCCTGTGCTGGAGCAGTGTGTTAATGAGTGTTTGGGGTCCTCAGCAGGGGACGTGCCCATAGCCCACCTCACTCTCTTTCTCTGCCAGCTGGAGCCCCTTGCCTTCACTCTGCAGTGGGCTATTATCTTTGAGAGACAGCCTGTCCCACCTCCATGAGCTCTCACACACACACCTATACAAGACAAAGCCTTCATACATACTAACATACATTAGACACAAGTGTATCCTAAATATACAGACAAACAGAGTGAAACACTACTGCAGGAAATGAAGGTTAAAACACGGCCTGCATCATGTTCTGATCTCTCGTTCCATCTCTCCGTCTGCAACAATTCCCACATCCTGCTGTATCTGTCAGTACAAGGAGGCACAGTAAACTAAATAAATAATAAATACAGAACTCAGGCAGCTGCAATATCCATTTCCACCGACCTCACAAAAAGATACTTATTCGTTTATGCTCTAATCATGGCTTAAAACAGAAGCATATATTCATATTCATATATAATAAAACAGTCCAATGAGAGCTGCAGTCATTAAATGCGATTCCAGGGGTTGGCAGCCATTCTAAAACGGTAGACTGCACACTGAAATGCAAAAGAAAAAAAAGATGCGCAAAGCCTGGCGAACTTTATGAAGCATTATATGCTCTTCTGATACTGTCTGACTGATGCTCTAAATGAAGCAGTTTATCATTATATATTAATGACTGTTTTCCCTTTATGATATTGTATAACATTCAAAGTAGCAATAATAGCCCTGTTACATTTTACATTACATAAGATTGTGTTTTTTTTTTTTAGAGATGAGCCTCAGGTCGAGTGTGTGTGTGTGTGTGTGTATGTGGGTAACGGTGATGGGGGGCTGCTACAATCACCAAGATACCAACCCCCCCCCCACACACACACACACTCTCTCAGGAAAGACAAACAGACATGTTTGTGTGGGGTAATTAGATGAGGAGAAGTGAATTAGCAGAATCCACAGAGCAGTCACGTTGTCGAGCGCGGCCCCGCCTTACAGGGACCTGCTAATTACCCCTCGTTAGGTTGATATGTGCTTTTTTTTTTTAAGTGTGGTGCAGCCTCCATCATGAGAGCGGGAAATAATTAGCGGCGGTGTGATTCTGCCCTTAATGGACACGACGAGGCGTCGTCCTCACGAGGTGAAAAACAGCAGCATGACAAAGCGACACCGGGCCCAGAAGATGCTTTAGTGCCACTCAGAGTCTGCAGGTCCCACAGTCACCAACATCTCATCGCCCACAATGCTCGATAACGTTAAATATAAAAAGTGCATTAAATAATGCAATAAAAAGCGTGCTGCTTTGCATCTGCAGCTTTAGATTCACACACGCTGCACTTCAGCAACTTGGCTAAAACGTTTTGTGACTTTAGCTGGAGATCTCTCTTTATGACCGGAACTAGTAATACTCCATTTCCCCTTCCATCACTGTGTCTGCCCTCAGCTGTGCTGTACAGAGTGTACATGCTTTTCTACCACTGTGGCGACCACACATCCACACGAGGATGGTAAAAGTCTCACACACCTACATTGTGGGGACAATCCAGCGGCCCCCATGAGGGAAACTGATTATGAAACATACTAAATGATGCTTTTTTAAATGTAAAAAGCAGAAAGGTTTCTGTGAGGGTTGGGTTTAGGGGGAGGGTTAGAGGATAGAATATACAGTTTGTACAGTATTTAAGTCATTAAGTCAATGGAAAGTCCCCATAAGTCATAGAAACAATTGTGTGTGTGTGTGTGTGTGTGTATACAGTGTAATGTATGTTGAACTATTTCAAAAGTAGTATAAAGGGGAAATACATGTGTAGGGTCATAACTGTGTCACAGCAGAATAAAGGAAATGAAAGACAAAAACTAGATTCTCACACACACGCATCATACAATACACATACAAAAACAGATATAGATTTAACTACTCAAGCACACACACGCATGCACACGCGCACGCATACACACGCACACACCTGCACGCATACACACACGCACACACACACACACACACACACACCTGCACACACACACACACCTGCACGCATACACACACACACCTGCACGCATACACACGCACACACACGCACGCATACACGCACGCATACACACACGCATACACACCTGCACACGCGCACACACACACACACACACACACCTGCACGCATACACACACACACACCTGCACGCATACACACACACACCTGCACACATACACACACACACCTGCACACACACACACACACACACACCTGCACGCAGCAGAAAACCACTAAACCCCAACAAAAGCACCAGCAACACTGCACTGTACTGGAAAAATATCTGCTCCAACAGAACCTCAAGACCCTTTTCTTCACTTTTCTTCCTTATTAGTTTTTCAGCTACACCACACACACACACACACACATACACACGTAAACCAGACACGGGCCAAATGTAAACCACATCATGGTTGCATTAGTCAGAGAGAGCACAGAAATTGTAGTGCTGCTCTGAGCTCGATTAAGGATGTTTGATCTCATCACATGAACACAGCCGACCTGTCGAGATCCATCGCTCATCCTGCCCCTGAAAACTGGCACAGGTGCGTTCCCTGATTAAAACCATTAATGATGCTGAACAGTGAGAAGAAGAGATGTAATCCAGCTTCAATACAGACTCCACAGCACAAGCAGCTCTGAACAAGATGGAACTGCACCCTGTTGTACTGTTCGTGTATACAGAGGCCTGAGAGGGGCCCACTACACTTCTTTATAGTATTGCACACACATTACGTTTTGTCCCAGTCATTTTTTTACACGGTCGTAAGTCATTTGTTCTTTAAGTAATGAGTTGTGGGTCAGGTCCATTAATCTGCCAGTTTATGAGATTAAGGTTGTCAGCGTCTCAATAACAGAACTGCTCCTTCTGTCAACTCCAAAATCCAGCACCAGTCACTTCAGTGAGTAATACATATGTCCTGTTGCCAATGAATCTAGCACAAACATCACCCTGTTTATTTCAGTTCAGCCTTTACATCATTAAATAAATATTTCAACAATATCGTACGAGTACATACTGCACACAGTACGCCGCGTGTCATATTACCAGACCAGAATCACCTGTCACATAAATCTGCTTTATATCACTCATCAGACTGATCTCAATATATCAGCAGTGGCCATTTAAAAACCTCATATTGGTCATCCACTAACTATACAGCCATGTAAGATATCTGCATCGTATTCAGAGCAGGAGTTGGGACGGGGCCCCTGATGGGCCAGCGTTTGAGCAGGTGCAGTGCATGCACGTGGTCTCTCAGGGGACCGCGGGGCCTAACACGGTAAACACAGGGCCTATTTAAAGCAAGCAGACCTCTCTCTCTGGCTTCACTGGCCCCTGCTTACAGTGTTTCCACAATAGCGCACAGCCCCTCGGGAGCCCGACTGCCAGCGACACAGTACCAGGAGACCCGGCACCCAACACCCGTGGACCCAGACACCGCGGAGATGATGAAAGAGCACATCATGGAAAGATGAGAACTAAAGCACACGGAACACACAAACAGCTGTAAAGCTGCTCACCAATACCCTTAACTGTTACCAACCACAGCTCTGCAAGCACCCGCGCATGCGTGTGGCGCATGCAACGCGAACACACATCATCGCATGTGTGTGTCAACATGCTAATGCATGGCCACAAAAAGGCAGCACACCTCTTCTTCACACATTAAAACTGTTTTCCTGTCGCTGCCTTGGGGAAATTAAAAATATATTATGGACCTCCAGAGGTTCAGGCAAGGAGATGAAGAAAAATAGAGAGGGACACAAATGAGATAGCGAGACAGACAGCGAGACCCGAACAGAAAAAAGAAAGACACACAAAAGCACTTGAGGGATAGAGAGATGGATCTCTTGCTTGTGCCCTCTTTTCTACACCGTCCACTGCATCACAGAGAAAAAGGCCATTTTGGGGCTGTGATGCAGCCGACGGTCATCATCTCTCTTGTCCTCTTTTTAAACCCTCCCCCATCCCTCGTTCCCAGACACCAAACAGTAAACTGGGAGCACGACCGCCAGAACACATGACTGAATCCAGCTCAGGTTTAATCCCATAGAGGACCGAGCATGTGCCGGGGCCAGAAGACTGACTGATAGCTCACTCTGAGTGAACACACACACACACACACACACACACAGCAAAATCATAGAACAGATCTCACTGATCCTCTGGTTCTACACATACACAGAGGCCTGTGCAGAGCTGTTGGGGCCATAGTTTACATTCAGTTAATGAAAATATCACTTCCTCTATCTGGCTGAAATTATATACAACTTACATTTGTTGTGTATAATACAAATGACATATTTAAGGTTTACAAACTCAAACACTTGGTTTTATATGGCTACTTAACACTTAGCATTTTATATAAATACAGCTTTCCTGTAGCTCAGTGGTTAGAGCATGGTGTTAACAACACCAAGGTCATGGGTTCGTTCCCAGGGATTGCACATGTATAGTACAAACAATGTAAGTCGCTTTGGATAAAAGCGTCTGCCAAATGCATAAATGTAAATATATATACATTTTTTTGGTGGGGCCAGTGGAAATGTTGAAAAAACAGGTAAAAACCATTAACCTTCTCTGTTCCGACATTAGGTCCTATAATTCACTGTTCTTCTTTCATTCTGGCCATGACAAAAGTGCAACATGTGTTAAGCTTAATCGCAGCGACCATTAAGAGGGTCATAAACAGGCCTGGTGCGGTGCCCTGCTGCACTCTTTCTGAGGGTGGAGGACACAGGTGACCAAAAATCCCACAATACGGGTGAGGTCACAATGGCTCGCCCAGTGTGGGTAAGACTGAGGGAGACCGAATGGAGCGCTCTGATTGGCTGACTTGAGAGGTCCTACTGGCCCACCAATAGCTGAAGGAGGAAACAAATAAAATAATTTAATTCAAGACCATTACAGCCCCTATCGGCCAGCGCGCAGGGACATGAGCAGTCTTTTTCCACAATGAATCATAGCCGGGGACACGCACACAAATTGGGTGCTCGTGTGTGTCTGTGTGTGTGAGTAATAATATATTTGATCCCTGCAAACGTGCGTCAGACGATGTCCTATATGTTGACAAAGCAAAGTCTCCAGAGCTATTGTTTCAAAGTGTGTGTGTGTGTGTAACGCATCCTCAGAAGCACTGCTCTCCCACTCTCTGCCAGGAAGCAGTAAAAACAAAGCACAACTTCACAGCTCTGATGGCACTTATAAAGAACAAGTCCCCCCTCCCCGCTCGAAAAAAATGACAAGCGTCTACATCTGTCTCTATAAACTCTCCCTCCTCCTCCTCTTCCTTTTCTTCGACCGACCCCCCCTCCACACACACCACCATGTCTCTCTCTCTCCATGTCTCCAGTGTCAGACCTGCCTCATTTTCTCTCTTTTCTCTTTCCTTCGCTTCTTCTCCTCTGGGTCAGGGAGGGACGGGTTGTTTTTCTGTCTCAGGGAGCAAGGGGTGGAGAGAGAAAGAGACAGACAGAGAGAGAGAGAGTGGAAACAGGGGGTGTACCTCCGGCCCGCTCCCCCAGCGGGAAAAACCAGAGGGGCCTCTATCAGGTCCTCTGGGGCCTGAGGATGAGGAAAGGGGGGGGCAGGGCTCTAACTCTTTCCTTTAACCTCTCCACCCCTTACACATCAAACCCCCCCACACTCCTCTCTCTCCAAACTGAGCACACATTTTCCACTGAGGAGGAAAGGAAAAAAGTAAGTGAATTTAATACCAGGAAAAGGGCTGCCAGTGTCCTTGTCGACATCATCTCTCAGGGATTAAAGGGAAGGAAGGTTTTTTATCTTTTTAAATAAGAGATGGCGAGCGGCCCCCTGGGCCCCCACACAGCGGCACAAACAAACACAGGAGAGAGTATGGATAGAGGGAAGGGGAAGAGAGAGAAAGCAAATAAGGGAGACAAAGAGGAGAAAAGAAAAAAGGGGAGGTGACTCAAAATGGAGAGAACAGAGTCCGTCTGGAACGGAGGTGGTTTTGGCCCGTAGAGGGAAAAAAGGCTGATTAACACGAGCCAATGGGGTTAGAGCACAAGAGAGAGAAATGAAGGAGAGAGAGATGGAGAGAGGAGGAGAGGCAGGGAGGAAGAAGAAAGGGTAAGCAGGAGCCCAGGGACCTCCTGCTAGATCTCAAACACGCAGCACTCTGCAGTCACCCAGGACCTCAATCAGCACCCCTGCAGCACTCCCTCAGGGCCGGTTAGGAGGGGCCCACGTCATTCCCTCGGGCCCCCAGGGGCCTCTCCCTCAATCCAATCTCTCTGCTGAGCTCATCACCTCTCCAAAGTATAAGGAGGGAACACACATGAAAGCACAAACATAAACTCCCAAACAAACGCAGACGAACTCATTCTTAATGGCTGACTTTGGAATTTTTCTGTCACTGGGGTTAATGAAACCCTTCCTATCAGTGTAAAGAGAGAAGAAAATCAGGTATGATTAAAAACAGCCACCTAAACACATCCTCACTGTGACATTTAAACAAACTGTCAAAAGTTCAACCTGTTGCATCAGGGGTGTGAGTACTTGTCTGTTACCTAATTTGTAATGAAATTAAATTGACCCGTATGCTGTTATATTACACATTACTGGTCTTACTGGTCTTATTTTGAACAACCAGTGCCTGTCATTCAAAACAGTTTTATTTCTAATCATTTACCAGTTGCTTTTTGGATAACATCACCAGGCATTTTTCTTTGACCACATTTTTTGTAGCGAACACTTTAAAAACCAATCAATTTCCAATTATTACATTTAAGCCCCGCCCAGTGCTGACGAAAAATCAATGACAAATTCGCTCAGAATCTAAAACTGCATATCTGAGTGTGTACTGTGCTGGATACCGTCCAGTGAAAAACACCGCTCAGCTGACAGAGCGGTAATGTTTTCACTCTACAATCCAAATATGTCTGGACGTGGCTCCACATTTGGAAACACTCGACACTGAAGTGTGAGTGCAGAAAAGGGCTTCTGAGGTAACGAGTAGAAAAGCGAAATCTAATATTCAGAAAGGTGCACAATTTAAAACAGCCGGCTTGGATTTTGGAAGATTGATTTTTCCTCTCCTGGGATGAGCTGTAATCAGACTCGTCAAGTCATGCATTACATTTTGAGTGCAAGAATGTGTCTTTACTACCAGACGCTCAAAACAGGAAGTGCCACTAAGCTTCTGGTCCAGCATGCACCTGGACACCATCCTCTTGTGCCTTGTGAAAACTCTCCATCCCTCCCACTAGTCACCTGTGTTCCTCTGGGTGCAGGGCAGCATGTGGAACTGATATTACACTGGATATATCATTGGAGGACATGCGGGACTGAAATCATACCTGTCTGAACAGAGGAGTCCCAGCCACTGGCACACTCTGTGGATTCGGCCTCTTCTACCGCTAGACAGAGAGAAAGAGAGAGAGAGAGAGAGAGAGAGAGAGAGAAAGAGAGCACATACTGTAAATTGCAATGCTTGTGTAGACGAGTGCCACTGTCATTATGGAGAACTAAAAACCAAATAAAACCATTTTCAAAGGAAATAAATGTAAAATGTTGTAAAATAAAACACACATTTGGAAACTAAAACTAAACTGAATCACTGAGAATTTGAAACGCATTATTTTGGAATGTAGTATTTTAGTTATATTGCAAGTTGAATCGGTTAAAGCATTAACTGTGCTAGCCTTAACATAGTAAATGAGAAACAATAAAAAAAAAGTTTTAATCAAAACTAAAACTCTAGAAACACTGAATTAACTACTAATTAAAAAACTATACTGAACGTGAAAATGGTTCAAACGTTGGTGCAGCCACAACCAATATTTCTGCATTCTTCTCCAAAACAACACAAAAATGACAGTCCATAATGAGTGTGGTGTTCCATCAGACTGCTGGACGTGCATCAAACACCTTTACTGTGTATGTGTGTTTGTGTGTGTCCTTCTGTTTGTTTATGTGCTAATTTTGGAGGTGCAAAAACAGGTAACGGGAGGCAGTGATAGGAGACGAGGAATGTGTGGTGAAGGTTTTCCTGGGCAATGTCAAGGAAGGAAGTCAGCAGCTGTGTTCAGGGGACAATGAGAACCTCAACCAATCACACAGCATTCCCGGTCTCTGCAAAACTCCCCTCCAAGCACTCTGGCACAAAGCTAGAATGGAAACACACACACACACGCGCAGCATTACTCCTTAACAAGAAATACAGTCAGTAATTTGCGTGACCCTCCACACAGGCATCAGAGCATGACAGAAGATTTCTGATGCTTTATCAGCTCGTATAACAGCGTTTCTTCAGCGTGAATGAACGGTTGAGGACTATCAGGTGAATCGGTCTTCATACTGGGTGGACAACGTTCTTGTTGAAGCTTAGAAACCAAAGCAGGAAAGACAAACATCACTGATAAGGTTCACAGAAGGCAAACACACTAATTAAGATATTAAACGAACCACGTGAGAAGTTAAAGGAACAGTTCACAAAAAATACATGTATCAACATTTGTGAACCCTCAGGTTTGTTGCCGTGTGAAGCCTGTCAGTCAGTGAACAGACACTACCTTTATTTCCACAGACATCAAATCTTATACGATACATTTTTACTCACGACATCTGAATATGTAAAAACATGAATTAAATGCAGGAACTGTGGAGGAAAATAGCTTCATTAAAATGTAATTAAATATCAATCTGTTTCTCTCACAAAGGTACTGTACGATATTTAATGCTCGTTTATGGTGCTGTTTAATTTTTACCTTCATTATATGGAAGAAAAGCAGCCAATACATTCACAAATACATTCAGCACGTTCATCTGTTTTCCACTGAACAAAGAAAGTCAAACTGCTTTGAAATAACATGAGGAAGAATAAAGAATCACAGAATGTTTTTCTGAGTGAACGGTTACTTTAATGAGAGTAACGATTAACATGAAAAGTGGAAACAAGAGGGACAGGGAGAGAGAAAGAGAATCAGCTCTGTGTAAAGGAAACTGTGGTTAGGTCTGTTCCCACTGGCATTGGGCATCACTGCAGCCTCAATAAACGCACTTCCTCTCAGGAAAGACTCTTAGAGAAAGAAGAAACGCACAAGAGAGAGACAAAAGCCGAGAAACACGCAGAGAGGGTTTGAAAGAGGCAGGAACTGCAGTGTCCTCGACAGCCATGCTACATTCCTTCCACATTATCAGTCCCTTAATTACACACAGACTCTGTTTTCTCTCTCAGACACACACAGCAGAACGCAATGTGTCGTCTGGGCCACCGTACAGCCCTCTCTCACCCGTGCTCCCAGCAGGGTGGCCAGTGTGAACTAAACTCCACTACCACCCCCACCCCCCCCTTCCATATTCAACTACGAAGCCAAGGCCAACAGGGCCCTGTTTTCCCTCTCAAAGCTGTGGAATATCACGAGCGCAGACGCTTCAGCCAGAAGTTCCACAGAAAATCCTGCCATCAAGACACAAGGAGCTGAGCTAGGTCAAAATGACTGGTCTGTCTGGATGCCAAACGCCGGAGCCCAGAAATAACAGAAGGTCTTTGCTAACAGTACACTGAGGTCCCTCTCTTCCACTCCTTTTAAAGTCGAGGGATACGTCACACCTCTCCCTCACTTTTCCTCTCACTTGTCCTTTGTTTCAAAGTCTGTCAAGTTTTTCCTCTCTGTTGGTCCAATTCACAGTCCAAAATGACAGTTGGCTGGACGTTTGGTTCTGTTTATTCTTCTTCCAGACTTTTTCTTCCCTGGACATCCGACTCAGTTTATGAAGAGACGGCCTTTTCAAGTTTGATAAGTTAATTCTGAAGTCAATGTGTGTTTGATTTCAAACAACCTATCATAGAAATAGTGCTTAAGTGTTAATAAAATGCACTGTGCCATCCTAAGGTAAAGGAAGCCAAAACATGCTAATACATTGTTGAAGGCGGGTAGGCAGAGAGGCTAGCAATAGCAAGCAAGCTTAAAAAATCACAAGATGCTTCTCGGAAGCCACGCCTCCTCCAAAACACATGAACATGGTGCACAGAGGTTACAAATACAAAGTTTGACAGGCAAGTGACAAAGACAAAACGCAGCTTTAATATCCACATATTTTGTCTATGAAACTATGCAAAGGTTGGAAACACAGTCAAAAATCAAAAGTGTGTCCTCATAAAGGAAATAGCATACTGTATTTTGATGGTAAAACATTCTGTTATATAATATGCAATATTAACACAGTGTAAAAGTTGACCAACTGTCCATTGCTCAAGCGATTTTTTTACATATACGAGTGGCACACAGGGTTGTTTGTAGAATGACCCATCTCTTTCTCTCACCTAAAGTTTGTGTGTGTGTGTGTGTTCCTTTTCTATTCTCACAGAACAGTTTCTCTCCCGGCCTGAGCCGGTCTGACTCCGTGCTGTTAACCAGGAGAGAAATCATGCTGTTTCTGTCTTAGTCAGATCTTGCTCTCCTGTTCTCCACTGAGCTGGGTTGGCTGCTCTCCCTCTGGCTTTATGGTATGCTCCCGGTAGTCTGTAAGATCCACCATAAGAGCGGCTACTTGTACAAAAACGCACACACGCATAAAAACACTGCAACTCTCCAGAAAACCAGGCCTACACTGCAGGTGCTAAGTACACTCTGACGCCCACACTGGCAGAAAACTTCTACCTTTCTTAAGATAATAAGTGGCTCTTGCTGAGGGCAAGCATCTCCGTTACTGTTGCAGATTGCTACAGTTATGGTCGAGGTTTGCTCAGATCTGAAGTATTAATCTTCACTATATAACTCGGCCTACAATGTTCGAGCTACAGACATAAATGATACCTCATATTGTGTCGTCTGATGACGTGTGCACTGACAAATGATGAAGCAAATAACCGTAGCCTACATGAAGCAAAACATCACCCAAACCTCCGCCACCTCAACTACACCAAGTGCTTAAGACTCCTGGACCAAACGAGGGCCGTTACATTCCTGAAAACATGTTATCCCAACGGAGGAGAAAAACGCTAAATTACTCCCAATAAGAGCACCACTCATCCCCCATTTGCCGCTTCATTAAGGAGGGATATTGGAGTGTAGTCAGGCAGAGAGAAAGAGAACGAACGAGTGTGGAGGAGGAAGACGGTTACGCTTGACAAATGCCCTACGTCTCTCACACACACACAGACAGCTCCGTTCAGCCCCCGGCACTCAGCACAACACACACAGTTGAGCCCAGATTCCCATCTAAAAACAACGCTGCCAGGGGCACTGGCAGCCCTCTGCCTCCTACACACTACTGCACTGGGCCTGAGCCAAATAAGACATCCTTTCTGTCTGTCAAACACACAAACACACACACACACACACAGCTACAACCCCAGATCCACCGTTAAGTCAATGCTCAGAGTACAGTATGATCAGTGAAAGAACAGACATATATAAAAGTGATTACAGATGCTAAAGGTGTGGCTGGACCCTCTTCTACAGTACAGGGGTGGGCCAGACAGCTGTAGACCACTGACTACAGGCAGCTCTCAGTACACACTCCGGCCCTTACTGATTTAAACTCTCCAGCCCTCTCAAAAAACAAGAATTAAATAACCCAAAGCGGATATGAGGACCTCACACTAGGATCCACGCAGCCAAACGAAACCCCACATGGTAAGAAACAAAAGATAAAGGGCTACTGGGAGAGAAGCAGAAAAAAGTCATTAGGAGGAGATTTCAAAGCAGCTTTCTATTCAAATCTCTTCCTGCTCTCCCTTATTAGCTGATGATATTTATTTCTGTGTATCTTCATACTTGGCGGACCGTGTGGTCAACTTTCATAACGGTAAAGAAACAGACACTTACTGTTACATTAATTGTCAGTTTCAAAATGTCCTTTTTGATTTTTGTTATTCACCAAAAATCACTGTTGAATTTTACAGTATAGTAAAGATCAACTTTGAAATATTTCTATTTGTGTTTTATAGAAGAAAGTCATAGAAGTTCTAAAACCATTTGTATCATATAGGTCTATTATATAGGTCACTCTGTGGACACAGACACTGATGTCAGTCCATCACTGTTAATCAACTAGCAAACTGTTCTGTATTTCAGTCTACAGAAACGAAGACTTTCGGACCTTCAGAACAGCTCCTGCTTGTTAAAGATTTTACAGTGGGATGCAGAGTCTAACGATAACAGCATGTTTTAAACAGAGAGTAACCGTGGATACTCTCTGTTTCCTTAACATGCTCGCCGTCAACTGCACAGGAGCTGCAGGAAGTAGAAACTGACATCTCCTTTTCAAGATCCAAAATAGACCTCGCTGACCGGAATGACCACAGCATGCTGAAACAGTATCTTAACGTCAAATAACCTGAACTAAAATGAATCTATTATTTAGTAGTTAATAGTTAACTTGACCTGACCTAATCCCACTGTTACCTAGGTTAACAGTAATCAGCATCTCAGGGATTTTGTCCCTTTTTTTGCCCTTTAGCCCCTTTGCAGGCTGGTTCTCCTTCCATTTAAACTCTTATTCAAAGAAAGAGAGGTTGGAAATAAATACCCCCCCCCCCAAGAGGCCATCTTCACACTCCCTCTCCACATCTCACTCACACACACATCCTTGACACAATTTATTTCTATTTTATTGAAATTCTTGTCAGTTAATTACTGCTGAGTTGGAGCGAGCATGCAGCGTTATTTGCATTTCTGGGTCCTGTTAAGCAGTGTTAAACAGCACTGTCACACAACACGCACACTAATACACATGAGCGTAGCTGACGGCAACACAGCGATCCACGAAGCCGAGCGGAGAACGGGACGAGGGTAGAGATCAAACAAGCGCATCGTAACAAACACAACGCACATGTTTAGCCACCAAAACGCGTGCCAGGAGGGGGGAACGACACAGACTTTAATTGTTTTCGAAATGAGCGCTTTAAATTAACAACGGGTGATGCTTATCTACCAGAATAACAAGGGTATAGGGAAATCACGAAAAGCATGCACAGATAAACACGCGCCTTGTGTACCTGAATGTGGAGCAGGCCTTTTTTTGTCATTTCTGCACCAATAATGTCACCAAGGAATTGCCAAATAATCCTTGTTTTTAAAAAGGTAACACTAAACACTAAACACTATTGGTTGGACACATACATAGTCCAGACCCAAACTTCACTTCAGGGGTTTATGTCAGTGTACAGATTTACAAAAGCAGGTTGCTTTATGTAACAGAGTGGCTCAGGTATAAAACTCGACTCAAAATTCCCCTTTGGATGAAATTACAGTGAGGAGAAAACCATCTAAATCATCTATTTATATACTTTTGCCATCGTGACTGGCAAGATTATACAAACACTTCTTCTGAACTTCAGTTATGAATTCCATTTGGATCAGCACCAATATCAATCAGAGATGTGTTTCACTGCGCGTAAGAGATGAGAGGATGCTGCAAAGAACGAAATCTAACTCTTAGCCCAGCAAGAGGAAACATACTCACCCATAGACCTGAAGCTGTGAGGGCCCTTAACAAGCACATGCATATGCAGACTCACACACGCACACACACACACACACACACACACACACACACACACACACACACACCTGTTTCTCTCAGTAAGGGCCTCACACAATTCACACACTGCAGGTGAAGCTTCAAAAAAAGGTCTGTACACTGCAGAGCCATGCCGGAAAGATAAGATAAAGCAAGCAAGAAAAAGAAAGAAAGATAGAAAGAGATTGTTATTTAAATAGTCGTGCTAGTGGGGCTTGTAAGAATATGAATTTTGAGGAAGACAATAAAGACTAATAGATGGGCAGAGGGAGAGAAAGAGAGAGAGACATTATGCAGATGTACCTCCGATGACTTTACAATGAAAGCTCTTGTGGACCAGTGTTGGTATGTGTGTTTGACACAGAGAGAGAAAGAGAGAGATATAAGAGGAAAGAGAGAGAGAGATAAGAGGAAAGGGAGAGTGTGCGCTCACAGGGAGTCTCACCTGGGCCCGGCACTGCTGCAGCCGTCTGCAGGAGATTCAGCTGCAGAATACCTAATGCGAGTGTGGAGGGGCGTGCCACACGGCTCTGTTTTTGGCCTGGGGCCATTCTGTATGATTAAGTCTTCTACACTTAAGGGATAAAGCCTTGCTCTCCTTTTCTCCCACTGGAAGCCATTAGCAGCCCCCATTTGCAGTTCAGTGTGTGTGCGTGTCCTGTTTTTGAGTCAATGCATTGGAATGGGTTCATACCCGTGTCTCGGGTTCATACCCGTGTCTCGGGTTCATACCCGTGTCTCGGGTTCATACCCGTGTCTTTGTCCACACGCTCCTGCATAAGCAAAGTGTGTGTGATTCTGTCAGCACAAAACAGCTCCACGACACTTTGAGATTAGCATCCAATGGCGAGCTGTTTGGGTCCAGTGTGCTGCGGCTCGGCCCCCTCATCAGAATGGGCCCACGCAGGGCCAATGGCTGCCTCCACAACATCACCCATTATAATCAGGGGCCCGTTGCTTGTCCCTAAGACTACACACACACACACACAGAAATAATCATGTCTGCAGCTCAGAGGGGGGGGCATGTCATCCTGTCTAACGTGGCACAGACAACATCACTAGAAACACATGTAACACACACATACACACACACACAGTGTAGCGGTGAATCGAAGGTTTACATTATGCATCATAAGAGGAACACAATGATTGGTCTATGGTAAAATTATTGACTATTGGTGATTTTATCATCAAATAGCCTGTGATGTTCGCAACATCACCTCTAAACCATAAATCACAGCCTCACAACACCCAATCAGAGCGCAGTTCCCCTTCGGGTGCCAAACTCAGCGTCAAAAAGTGTAAGGCGAGACAATCAACATTTACCAAATGAAATCACCAGGCGAGTCCTGCGCTACAGCTGATTTAAGGACTACTGTGTGGGGCTTCATGTCGCCTGTGTTGTTTTAGGATGGAGAAAAACACTTTCTAAATGAAGAGATCCAGCATGCTGTCCATCACTGCCATGTTTCTGGGTTAATGACGCTATAACGGTCATCCTACACCGACGCACAGTCGCGCCATCCAGGAGAGAGAGCGAGCGAGAGAGGGAGAAGGAGAGTGTCTTTCATTTCCAGATAATTAATAATAGATAAAAGCCTGACTTGTTCTGCATGGCTTAATAGCTTTTAATAGCAGGAAGAGTGACGGGAACACGCACGGCTGTCTCCAGACACTGGCCTGCAGACCTCCAGAGACGCAGTCATCCTGATGCAGCACAAGGGACCAGGACCAGAACAGACCTACACACACGCATCTTAGCACAAATGCGTTTATGAGAACTCTCCAAAGACATGATTTATGACATGTTTATACTGTAGTATATATACTGTAGTTTGTACAGTATAAAATCTCCTTACCCTACCCCTAAATCTAACCCTCATGGAAAACTCTTTTTTTGATTATCAAAAAAACACCATTTAGAGTGTTTAAACTATTTAGTTTATAATGACACAGGAAGTGTCGCTGTAACCATGTTTATGTTGGTATACACATCATATAAATTTGTGTCCTCATAAACCACATTTTTGAACTTGCATGCACACACACTCACACGCTAAAAGAAGGCCATGCACTTACTCAAACACGCACACGGGCACAAAAACACCCAAGAGAGAGCTGTACGCAGGCCTGCTCTCTGAATGGTGCAATTCAACCCTGCCAACAGGCACATAAAAATACATACACTCTTTCCCGTAAGCACAACACACATCACAGGCAAGCAAGCAAAGATCAATACCTGGACACAGCAGTATGAAGCCATTCAAAAGAAGGGACTCGACTGCACCCAGAACAGACACACGAATGGTGACCGCCGCACACAAACAAAACAAACACAAATGTCTGGGGCTAAAGTGTGCGCTGTAGCATATGGCTAACACTGATGTGCGTTCTATAGCGAAGAATATAAACGCAATAACAACATTTCTGTAACGGAGGGGAGTGGGGGAATAAACAATAAAAATCAATGAAAGCACGGAGATATTTTACCTCACAATATTGTATTGATGTGTAAGTTACATTTTTTACTTAGTAAGTTACTAAGAAGCGGTTTTTTAATAAGCCACAACGCACTTCTGTATTAAATCAACACCGTTTCTATTCATCCTAGATTAAATAAACTGCACAACTCTAATTAAATATAAAAGAAGCAAAACAATACACTGAACGCAAAAATCATCAAGAATTATTATTGAGAAAATATTCTCACGAAAATGTCTCCCAAATTTTTCATTTCATTTATCTGACATTCATTTTAGGAGAGAGAGGTAAAAAAAAACAAATTATTAAAAAATGAGATTGTCGTTAAATTAATCCAAGCCCAATATTTCTATAAAACTCTTAAATGTCGAGGATAAACACAGTTTGATATTTCACAAGACCACAGCAAACTGAGTAACAATTACTGCACTGACCACAACCAGTCGACGGGTCACAGAATATCAACAACCTGAATCTAAACAACCACTGCCATGCTGACAGCAAGAGTGTGGCATAAAAAACCTCATATTTACACTCAGGCAGCCATTTGTCACTGACACAGCACCACTGACAGCAGTGGGAGGAGATTTCCTCAGTATGTCTATGACTCTTTCACTCCTTCCCTGCAGCCAAGCCTGAATACTCTGACAGCTCCGCCTACAAAAGCGCACACACACACACACACACACACAGGAATGCGATTGCAGTGTAATGACAGTGAAGATGGAGTGACAGGCATGAGTATTCCCTAAGCATGGTACAAAAGCGTGGACAGCATGAGTTCTGCTGGGGCCCTTATCGCTCAGTTGGGTCCCTGTGTCCAATCAGGCTTTGGAGGCCGGCCCATGAGGGCGGTACAGGCATTTCCTTCTGGACGGGACGCAGCTGACAGCCTCGCCTTCAGACCCTCGCAATTTGATTGCATTGGCTGCCAGCTGCATCTCGCTGGTCTGTGCCACGCTGGCGTTGGTAGCGCGTTGCGCCAATCTCTCAGCCTGGACGCGCCCCAAAAGAGCTTCAACTTCAATGGCCTGTCCTCCAAACCCAGGCCGAGGGAGGACGAGGGAAGCTGATTACCCAAATACTTTTATCAGCACTGAAACTGCTACACTGCACAAAATGGCCTTAAAAACACAGACCAGCAGCACTGGCCAGAAACGCAGTAAAGCAGAGGGAGAGAAGCTCAAGGCTTACAGAGCACAGAGACACAATGAGAACCGACTGGGCTCAGACCGCAGGCTCACCACAACACTGCTCCAAAAATGCAGAACAGTCCAGTGTCTGCCTCTAAAAACACATATTCAACACAACAGGAAATGTTCTCAGAACATTGGCCAACGTTCTCTAACTGTTCTCTCAAAATTATCCAAAACGCTCCTGCTGTAATTTCAACAGAACGTTTTTAACGTTATATATCATATATATATATATATATATATATATATATATAAATAATCANTAACGTTATATATCATATATATATATATATATATATATATATATATATAAATAATCAAAAACGTTAAAAATAACGTTCTTAACTAAGCAGCATTAATACAATGTCTAAAAACTGACGTTTTGAATGTTCCTAAAACGTTTAAATTACACATTTAACATTTTTGTTACTCAATAAAAACCCTGGTCTCACAAAGACAGATTTTGGCCGTCTCTGCAGCTTCAACTGGTCAAGGAATGCCCACCTAGGCAGGAAGAGAACCACAATAACAGACTGACAAAATAAAACGTATTCAAAATGGTGGAGAATGTGTATAGACTGCCATCAACATTTCTCAAAAGCACTTTCTGTATCAATCTGATGCCGGACTGATAATGAGGCTACAGTGACCCTAACCACATCACACTGGTCCACAGCACTGAGGGACAGGAAGTTAGTGCTGTAAAAGCAGGAAATGGTGGAGAGGGAAAGAGAGAGCACATGCAGGAGTGGGTGGATGGCAAGAGCTCCAGTGTTGTCCTCCGCCAGCTTTGTGCTCTTGGGAGAACTTGGACAGCTGAAGTCAAACGAGGGTTTTAATGTTACACATATCTCACTCTCCTGTTTCTTACTCACTACAGGCAAAGCGTTCTGCATTTGTTTAAGGTCTCTCTTTTTTCCCCTTTAAAAAAACGGAGGCGCACCGCATGTTTGTGAAAATGCTTGAAGTAACTTTGATGTTTTTACAAGAACCAGCTAGAGATGCAGAACTCTTCTGATGTGACAGAAGCCTTCGACCAAACGGACAAACACACAGAAGCACAAATACAGCATTTTCTAGTGAAGTCTGACAATATCTGCTCAGTAAAGACCTCGAAAGCAACATTGTTTAGCTGATGTTTCAAATGTTTGAAATTATGAACGTAGACAAAAAAACAATTATGTACAAAGTTGAATTTTGTAATAAAGGAAACTAACACTTCAAAATAGTTTTAAAATGTATAACTTGGACTGACTAATAAAGAAAAATCACCAATAAAAGTCCAGCAGATAAAGAAGCTCTTTTGATCTCAGGGCGATGCCTCAAGACAATGAGGGCTAAAATCCCAATGCTAGTCAAAGGGTGGCTACCACAAAGATGCTAAAATATAACAAAGTTTGCTTATTTTAGACTTTTAGGGTCTCTTCTGCCCAGCCATGACAGACTCCAGACGCGACCAACTGCTTTTTTCCCCACATAAAACACTGCCATCATGAACATTATTGCTTGAGGTTGCACGATTTTAATGATGTCAGATAAAAAGTCTGATGTCACTCTGTCAAGTGGAAACAATGTCTAAGCTATGATTTATACCCTACACTCGCACAAAAAAGTTATGTTGCACCTCACTGTCTTTTAACCAAAGATCTCACTGGGGTCATATCGTACAATCTGACAGAAAACAAACAAACAGAAACAAACACAAGCGACACAAGGCTGTACTTCACTTGGGGTTAATGCTAAATCCTAGCAGCGCCAGCAGGTAAATGTCAACACTTAAGCACAGAAATCACACATGTAGTCACATTCTGTTTCTCACACTGCTGCCACCCCTCGCATTCATGACACATTCCTGGCAGTTCCATGCGAGGATCCGTTTCCTGAGGAAAGCCCTGAGTAAAGAGTCAACTCTCCTTCTTCCCCTGAATTCCCATCCCACAGACACACAGTGAAAGACACATCCAGTTTACCACCAGTTTACCACCAGTTTACCACCAGTTTACCACCAGCTCGCTTTTCAACACAAAGTGCGAAACATTCAAGTCTATATATTTATCACGACACTTTAATGTGTAAACACACTAACACACACAGAAGCAGCGGCACGCTTGAAATGCACACAGACGTGTTCTCCCGCGCAAAGATTCAGGAAAACTTAATGCAGAACGGCATACGAGCACGTTCACATCACACACAACTGCGCGAGTGCTGGAGATACCGTGTTCAGTAGGAGAAAACATACTCAAAGATTAAAGAGCCACTCAGATCACATCTGAAGTTTGTTTTTCATCTGTCTTGCCTGTCAAAGACAAGAGGAAAAATGTTTCCAATATACCTGCAGAGAGAGAGGGGGAGAGAGAGAGAGAGAGAAAGAGGGAGAGAGAGAGAGAGAGAGAGAGAGAGAAAGAAGGAGAGAGAAAGAGGGGGACAGAGAAAGAGAGAGAGAGAGAGAGGGAGAGGGAAAAACGCGAAGCCCGAGCGATAGAAAACGAATGAGGAAGAGAGAGAACATGGAGGTAGAGCAGAAGTTATTAAACTCCGTCTGCTGTGTGTGGCTGTCAGCGAGTGTGACATGAGGTTTAGATCGCTGCTCGCTGGGGAAAAAGCCATAATCACGCTTTCCCGCCATGATGCCATCAAACAGTGATGTGATGGGAAAAGAGAGATGGGGGAGGTTAGACTGCGATGGAGGCAACAGATCCCCAAACCCCAAAAAAACCCCGTTTACACTCAAGATGGGAACGAGTACTTGGAAGTGACAGTTTTCTTTATAAAAACACAATGCGCTCACAAGACATTTCACACCAATCAGAATTCAGGAACAACTATGTATAAAACGACCAAAATAGCCTCGGTCTTGTGCCTGATTATTGCATCATTTTCAGTGGTACCTTCTTGTGGTCCGATTCATCAGACAACAGTAAAGCTCCCTCAGACAGGACGCAGCCCACTTAGGTCCTCTATGGTAAAGGGTACTGGCTCCAGGGCAAAGGCTTAAACAACGCTCATTTTAGCAACTGCCCTTTGTCTGGGTATATATAGACAAAAAAAATGGACACCCACCCTTTAAATACTCATATTTGTTGAGTTTTCAAGTAAAGAAACAAAAAAAGACCTAAACACCCATCCATAGTTTACACCCTGTGGCAGGTGGAGGTCCTGTGCTGAATACCCCTGACCTTGAAGGGGCCTACCTGGATCAGAAATAGATCAGAAATAGATGTTCCCAGCACACCACCACCAAAACCAGCAAGACAACAGGAGAGAGACCAGCACTGCTCTACACACAAAGACCTATGAACAAGAGCAGAGGCTGACAGAGACAGTCCTGTAGTACAGGCTGGGGAGTGCTTGTGACTTGCTCTTCCAATTTCACGCTACAGCATTATTTAGTTTGATACAGACTTGATTAGGTGTTACAATGTGTCCCTCTCTGAAGGAGCTTTGTGGCAGGCCGGCATCACTGGAGGACGGATTAACTCCGCAATCGCGCTCCTTCTGAGACCCCTCCACTGTTTGTTCTGCCCGCCGGAGAGCGTGTCAGCATGTTTGTTTGCGTACAGGGATGCTATGGGAGGGGCTCTTATTAAATGAACTCAAGACACATTTACAGTGACCCTTATTATAGAAGATGACCAGGTGATATAGAAGACAAGTGTGAGATTTTGTGGTGGGGGATTCTTCCTCTCTATGTATGAGACAAAAACATATAGTGTTAATGAATGTTACTTTTAAAAGTTACATTGTTCATTTACATGGTTACATTGTTACATTTAGATTACTTTAGATTAAGTTTAGATGATTTAGATTTAGATTCAGTTTAGTTTCTTAAACATATGTTTGGAATGCCATAAGGGTAAGAATGATGGAAAATTTTGATTTTTAATTTTTTGATGAACTATTCCTTCAACACATTATTTAACTGAATACTCTCAAAAAATCATATCGCTATTTTGCATAACTTTCTCTCTCACTGTCAGCTACTTATTTAAAATTAAAAGGTTTTCCGTTGTATTTGTTAGTCAATGAATAATTTGCTTGCTAGCAAATTAACAGACATAAAACACAGTGTAAAAATTTGGTGTAAATAATGGCGTAAATTTAAAAAGTAAAAACTTCACTTATAGTCTGATTACATAACACACATTACTCAACTGTATAAAAAAACTGTGCACATCAAAGAACACAAGAGCACAATGACAGCAGCCATAAAATGACCTGTATACTTTAACACACAAGCATACATGGCCTAAAGTCTACCTCACAATCACAGACTGACTATTTGTAGTACCAAAGGTGTTGCATTATACACTTTGCCTGAAGATATGTGTGTGTGTGTGTGTGTGTGTGTGTGTGTGTGTGTGAGACGCGTTTAATGATCAAGCTAAATTCAGACAGAAAGAGAATCAGACAGCCTGTCCCTGTCCATCTCTATATAACCGACCGAAACTCTACATTTTTAACATCCGTCCATCCATCTATTCATCCATCCGTCCGTCCATGCATCAACACCAAGTCCCCACAGCACACAAGCCCCACACCAGATATCTCCAATTCTCTTTCTTTCCTCTCCTCCTCTCTGCCTCTCCTGGAGCAAGTCAGGCCCTGTTTGATGGTGACATGCAGCATTTATTAGTCTAGAGAAGTGAAGCAGGAAAGAGAGAATAAAGAAGAATTGTGTGTGTGTGTGTGTGTGTGTGTATGTGTGGTTAATAATTTCTATGCACCTCACTCTGCCCTGGATTGTCTGTTGTTGTTGTTGTGCAGTAGGCTGAAAGAGACCCCTGCCCATGATCTCCAGCCAGACTACACCAAAACAACACAGATACACACCTATCAGAGCAGCCAACAGCACACACACACACTCTCACGTGTCTAAGGACCGGCAGATGGATGATTAAATACACGCTGCGGCTGTAACATGGAGAACTTTACCTGTGGGGACTAAGCTGACGTGAAATAACATACGGTTAACTGATGCAGTTTGGATGTGGTGAGTGTTTTGACACAGTTTGGAGCTTTAACACACACCCACACGTCACTCGCATTGAAATGCAGAACACCTATCGGCAGTGTGTGTGTGTGTGTGTGTGTGTGTGCTGAGGTGAAAAAGCCTCCATACACCTCCACAAACGTAGTCTGAGTCAACAACAACAACACAAGCACCAAAAACACTCAACACACAAACTATCAAAAACTTCTTTTTTTAAATCCCACATCTACATCACGAATCAGCAACATTTCTGAGACAAAGTTTACAACTACAGGCAAGTACTCAGTGTGCTTCAGATGTATTTTATAGAACTAACCCCCCCCATCTGAGTGTTTTAACAGTAAGACAAAAAAGTGAGTCAGCAGTACGGTACTGCTGTGTGTATGAGCGGAACCAGGATACACAACTGAACCTCACAACACACCCCACAGAACTGAGATTCAGTGGTTTCAGAGAATTATTGGTTTGCGCTTTGTTGTCTGATACATCATGAGTTTATTCCTCATTTCACTTTAGTGGCTTAATGTAAGGAACATTCATTTCTAAAAATGAATGACTACATAAAACTATAGTCATATAATATTCTATTCTTTCCATTCCCTCCCCTGTTACACACACACACACACACACACACACAGACAGACAGACATAGAGAGAGAATGAGAGAACTAATCAGTTACTTTCAGATTTCTGAAGTTTTCAAAGTTTTAGCACAAGGGTTTTATGAAGTTTGTACGTTTGTACAGTCAGACAGGAGAGTGAGCAGTGAGGTGAGGTGAGGTGAACACAGAGAGGAGCCGATGAGGAGACAGTAATAATCACTCTTTGCCTCATTCAGTTCCTCCGGGAGATTCTTGAATACAGGAGCAGCCCTCCAAAAAACACACACGCTAAGTGAACTGCACACAATGGAAAAACAGACTTTAAACCAACAAATGAACAAATGAACCAATAAAGGGCTGTGTTGTAAATATTCTGCTTGTTTACTTTCTCGCCTCTCCTTTTTTCCTCCCTTTGTGAGTGTGCGTGTGCGCGAGCGCTTTGAAACGCAGAGCGACTTTAATTGTTTCTTCAGCACCGCCCTGCTGTTTGCACAGGTTATTATCCTGCGTGTGCGGGAGGGGGAACTTGTTGTTTGACGGCGAATTACATGAAGAAAAATAAGGAAAACGAGGCTGACTTCAGGATCCAGAGCTCGTCTTTCTCTGATGTCAGAGGGGCCAGCGGAACGGAGGGCCTTTGACAATAAGGAGCTGATTCTGTACAAGCCACAGAAAGGCTTCTGTGCTAGGTTTCACATTTGCCTTGGGATAACAAAATGTAGCTTTATGCCCTTAAACCAATTTACAAACACATTACTAATCCAACACTGAGAGCAGCAGTTTTTCTGAGGACGTGTGACGGATGGCAGCATCTAAAACAGTTCAGGGCAGGTCAAGCTTCACATTCAGTGGTCACAACAGTTTTCTTAGAACTTGTTACTTTAACTGATGAGCGATGGGGTAGAGAGTATGTCTTGTGATTCCTGCAAATCAACTACGCCTCTTTATTCCTTAACATAATTGCTGAAAGGTTTGGAACAAGGTAGAGACAGGCGTTCTGACATCTAACGAACTCTGTAAATTACTCAAAAGTTTTGTTTTGCAGCGTACGTTCGAGAGGGCAAGACGACTCGAACCTCTGATATCTCTGTTTTTGCTGGTTTTGTTCTTACTGGCAGAAACGTTTTTAGATCTGCTGAAATCAATAGGTTCAGCTCCTTGGAGAAGAGGAGTCACAAACGCTTAGGCGATTTCTCTGTGCGTGGGCACACGCTTGTATATGCATCTGTACACACACACACAAACAAGCAATACACCTCCAGCTATAACAGTCCTTCTCTGGTCTTGACTCCCTGAAGACTCAAGCCACTGGAGAGCAGATGACCTGCCGAGGGGTCAGAGTCAGACCAGCATCATTAATGACCTCTGCACCACTTCATCACTCCAAAAAAGCTCAGACCAGACAGGCCCAAAGCCTGTCCAGCGAGAAGACAGCCCAATAAATATATGCATCAGCCAGGTGAGGAGAGTGGGCTTAATTGCCCCCTTTCCTTATGTTTAATGTACAGCCCGACGAGACAGGGCTGTAGAGTAGCAATCCAGAGAGAGGAGACAAAAGATGACAAGAGAAGACAAAGAGGAGGAGAGAAGCATCTAATATGCACTGGCACTCCTCAAAATAACAGGAAAAAGTCGATTACACACACAAACGCACACACGCACACTCAAACACACACACACAAACACACATGCTCCCACCTCAGAAGAACCGCAGATAGTTTGTGTGACAGATCTAAATTATAAAACCAGCCTTTAATTCTAGTTCTCTTTCAGGACACCCAAACGTTTAAACGTACCACAATGTGCTTTGCGAACGGCACAGACAAAAGTCCTCCGAACTCTCAATGGACGAGGTGAAAATGGCTGCCATGTTTAATCTACATGATTATGAGCAGCTCTGAGAGAATTTGTCTTTGCGAGCTGTTCCAGCACATTTTAATCTGCCCTCTGCAGCAGCCCAATCCAGTACCAGAGCACAGCATCTTAGAACGCCCCTCGTCGTCCTCCAGGAAGGCCTGACAGGGGAGCCTCGGCTGGCAGGATTGGTAGGGAAGGAAAGGGGGAGCTGGGAATGCCAAGCACACAAACAGAATTAATAACAGCAGTCGTCAGAACGACGCCTTCTCTTTAGAAGTCAAGCGGGTTCTGAGCGGGTCCACAGCGAGCGCTGGTTCCAGGCCACTGAGCCCAGGCCTTCTGATAAAGCATGTGGCTAAGCCAGAACAATGGCAGAGGCTACGACTGGGCTCTTACGTTAAGACAGATTCTTCCCCACCAAACTAGCAGGCAGGCTGCTGATAAGGAGTTGTCATTGGCAGAAACACTGGCCAGCAGGGAGAAACCCACATCCAAACCTTTCCCCTTTTCCCCTCCCCCTACACCCCATCACAGAAGAAACAATGACCTCCACACCAGCAGGGGTCACTGCAGAGAGACAGAGTCAGAGACAGGGCTGTCTTCCCTTCTAAAAGAAACTCTTCGGACTCAAAAAAAAATAAAATTCTTGTCTGCCAAAAAGGGACCAAAAATGTTGATGACTCATCTTGCACTGTACTGTGTATTGTCCTAATAAATACTCTCTACAATGGAAATGTCCCTCCCCCAGCTGACAAATTATTAGCAAATTATTGTTCATGGCTGTGATGTAATCAAACAGACACTCCCTTCCCTAAGTCACATGCAAACAGAAACAGAAAATGTGTTAAACACTCACAGAAGAGAGAAAAATTAGTTTTGCCCCTTAACATGTCACATCAACATCCAAAGACCGCCATTTAAATAAAAGTAAAAAGCTGCTGTCAAACTGTGTGCAATTACATTTTATTCTGGCCTTGATGAAACACTTTAGAGTTATTTAACTAATTGTTCATGCTGTGAAGTCAATAAAAACAAAAGAGCATAAAAATCAGTTTTGTGGTTTATCTGCCATTACCCTAAAAATCACACCCTCAACGTTTAACACACACACACAAAAAACTACAATACTCGTTTCCTGTTCTATCCACATCTGCAATAAAATAAACACTTATTCTCTTTACAGAAAACTGTCAAACACATCAACTAAAAAAACAAAAACAATAAAGCAAAATGTAATTTCTTAATCACAGAATTAAGAAAACACTAACAAATTTGTTTCAGGCATCAGAATAGAAAAATTAATGGAACTATTGGCTAAAACAGCCCATTATTCTCAATGAAGCATCATTTGTAAGTGGGCAACAGCTCACTAAAATATAAGCATGAAACAGGAAACAAATGTAAGAGCATAAGAACGCTCTGAGATTCTGTCCCCTGATCTCTTCATTTGCAGCTCTATGGTTACTAAATTCAGCATTTTACAATAACCCACTGACCAGTGAAACTTTTGTGCCGTTGCCAAGAGACAAGGCACAATAAAAAAAGACATTATGTAAAACTAGATGGTGCCAGAATAGAAAAAATAAATAAATAAATCAAGGGATAAGATCTATAGCACTACATATCTACAGTGCTGAGAAAAAAGATCCACAGCACATTACAGCTTCATCAGCTCTTCAGTGTACGGCTGCCATTTCAAACAATCACAACACTGAAAACCTCTGATCACAAATCAGGTCGTTTCCTTAAAGACAGAGAAATGTGCACCTTGAAGTCTCGCACTGGAAAATCTTCTATACTTCCCAGATACGTGACTGACAGTTTCTCTTTTAAAAAGTGCTCATATAAAAAACGTCATGTTTTGTAGAATCTATGTATGGAAGTTATTTGTTCTACCGTTTCTCAGTTGCTCAAAAGCGTCGCTTAAAAATTTACATTCAAAACAAGCAAGCAAGCGATTTCCTGCTGAAGAACACACATTCTGCAGGTAAGAGCTGAACAAGAGACATTTTAAGACTGAGTGAGACACATCCGCACACACACATACACACACTGAAGCCATAAGATTTCATTCTTAGGGAGCGTCAGACAAGCGTTACTCAAAGGTTTCTCCTCTTGTACAATGTCAGGTCCAGTCTGATTGGCCTGACTGTACACAACACTGAGAAACAGGCAGAAATGCCCTCACTGTCTTCAGCCCTGTCATGTGTATATATCTCCCTCTTAATGTCCTGCAAATGAAGGGGATTTATTCATGTGTAATTAAGCAATAATCATCACTACATAATGCATGGAACACTCATGGGGACGCTGGAGATATGAAACAGGAACGCAGCGGCCGCGCGCTCGGTGCATAGACACGCATTAAAAAGGGATTAATTGAGAGAAAGAATATTTGGATAAGCCCCGCTCCCTCTTCGCCTGACGAGCCTTTTTCCCTTTCAAAACAATCTCTCTCTATCGTGAGAAACACGAATCACAGTTTCTAATGTGATGTGATGTGATGTGAGCACATGACTCGCTTGACCAGAAAACAATCAATGTGATGAGCCCAGTTTCTTAAAGATCCCCCATGTGTCACTGCACTGCACACACAGTCATAACACCTGCACATGCGAGCATATCAAAGCGGAGGATAATGACAAACCAGCTTAACCTTTGCATGAGCAAGCTGATGCACAACACACAGTGACATTAAAGAACACAAATGATTCTGTGCATACCACATAGACACACATATACATAGACATATCGTCAGTGCCTTTTCATCCCCGGGTAAACCAATCAGAGCTGCAGGTGCAGGGCTGAGACATGAACAGAGCGAGTCTTGCTTATATATTTAATTGCCCTCTGATTGACGTGCATGGCTGAGTCAATACAATCACTGTTACTCCCAAACCCCAGCGCTGCAGCAGGCCAATGCATACGCCATAAAAACTGCAGTATTGCAATTGTTGCAATGCAATTTTGTTTTCAAAAAAACCTTTGCTCAGACAATGCTGTTTAGATGTTGAAACACAACCGTAGATATGCTAATGCAAAAAATGTTAGATGCATATTTAAAAATACTAATACTTTATAATATAATAATAATCCCTCTGTGCATGTGAATATTTAAAGTGCATGCAAATAATCCGCTGTTGATTGCAGACATGAATCCCTCCTAAACAACTCAACAACTCTGTTTAGGATCAATTCCTGCCCAGCAGGTTCTGTCAATGTTCAATATCTGCAATAATAATTATGAATTATGTGCCTGTTCTACAGATTTTCTGTTACGCTGTCAAAAATATTAGCCGTTTACACTTCATGTACACACACGACCAATTCTTCACCCTCTTCCTAAACCTCTGATTGTGGTCGTTAATTAAAACAAAAAACTAGTTATTATTTGGGGGAGGGGGACTAATACGGGCCACATGGCCACCCGAAGGCCCATCTGGTTTCTATTGGGGTGATGGTGCCAAACGATGTGTCGACCGGCAGCATAATATTTGCCACACATTGTTGACGGACATGACAAAACAGCAGCAGGCCTTTACTGGTACTAAAATTCAGCTTGTGAGGGTTGAAAATGAGATGTGTCTGATCCTGTCATGTCAAAACTCACCAACACACTTCAGCTTAACACAATAACTTAACACAACACCAACCACTGGTGAAAACAACACCAGTGTGAGACGCACATTTCATTCACAATCTCACTACACACAGACACTGAGCGGTGTCTGAAATGTGTTACATAAGCATGTTAAATGATGTAGGATTTCAGACAGGACAAAAAGTGACATACTTATTTAAATGCCCCTAATTCAATTATGCAAATTATAACCAACATCACATTAAAATACTAAATAAATCATTTTGGACTAAAACTAAAACATATGGGCCTAAAAATGAACTCGACCACAATATATAAATGCGCAGGTAAACACAGCGTCCTTCTGTAAATGGTCAGTCACACCGCCGACCACAAGAACTGGAGACTCACGGAGTTTCATTTCTTACTTATGTCCCCATACCGAAAGCCAAGATTTACATCTCTAAACAATGTCACTTGTGAAAGCAAACGTTAAAATCAACCAAGTTCACAATCCCCGCCAGTTTTATACGTGAAATCTTATTGGTCGTGAGTTGTTTCCTCTTGTAGGGATATAAACGCTTACCTTTAACGGAGCGCGGTTTGGCCTGCTTGCGCCTCGACATCTCCGTCCCAGCAGCAATGTTTTGCTTTTAATCGGTCTCTCGTCCTCCCCGGTAAACAGGTGCGGGTTACGCGTCGACACTTATCGGATTTCTTCACTTTGCCTGTTGCAATGCGGCAACTTCAGTCTCGATCGTCCAAAAGCATTCAAAGCGAGAGAGAACAGAGCAATGGAGAGACGCAGCGACCGGATATTCCAACGATTGAACTTCTCCAGCCGCTTGACTCAACCTGTAGACCGAACGAGTAACTTGCGGGTTTTCCGTGCTCGAAACGCGACCGCTCTTTTGTTCCTCCGTAACGCCGAACGCTGACGGTGGAGCGGGCGCACACGCTCAGAGTTTGGAGACGCGCGGCGTTCCCAAATTACAGCATTACGCTCACACCTGATCGGTAGCGAGACGTGCCAACACTTCCCGACAATGTGGTAAACCCCCTTGAACAATGTTAAGGATTTAATTTTAATGTTTTCCTTCCGCGTGCTTCTCTTGAGGTTGTGTTTTTTTGTAGTTGTCGGAACTGTCTTTTTTTCGGTTCTGATCCCGCAAACGCCGAACCGCCCTCCGTTGCGCTCCTATTTTTCGGAAGGTGGCTCTCGCAATGCCATTTTACGCAGCATTTTTACCTGCAGGGAATTTTCTCTTCTTGTTTATCTCCCTCTTTACGTTTTTAAAACCGTAAATATTTCTGTTCGCTAGCCTCTCTCTGCCTTTTTCTTTGTCCTTACTCTGGTCTTCCCTCCGCCTCCCGATCCGACTGCTGGCGGGGCTGCAGCGCAGACACACATAATAAAGCCAGGCTTGGCTGGAAATGTAGCCGTGTCCCAGCAGGAGGATGTGAGAGTAGGGTCCCGGCGGGGGAGCGCTCTGATCCCGCAGGGAGCTCCGCACAGCCTGGGTTGAGCAGACAGAGAGAGCCAACAGCACCAAGCCATGGTCAGCCATGGAAACTACAGTTTAACTTGGATCACGGATCGGGGCCAAAACACGGAGCTTCGAGGAAACTCTGCAGCGTGCATGAAAAAAGACGGACTGGATTCGGGGTTTTTGTTGCGGTTCTTGCCCTCTTTACTTCTTGTGCTCGTGCTGTCATCTTGGGTTCATTGCAGCGTTTGGCTGTCGATTGGATACTATGACAGTATGCGTGTTTTGGGGTTTTCGTCTTTACCTCCGAGTTAAGATCTTTTACGTACGTCTTATTTCTCGAACCGTCAGTTGGTAAATATTGAATTGTTAGTTAATAGGCGAATAAATTTGATAGTGGTTGGGCTCAAGTGATACGTCTGGACTAGCATGTTTTAAAGTATAGCCAATGTAATGATACTTTTTAGGTGATTAAAGCGCATGTTTAGTTAACATGAGAGATATTTTATTTTATTATGGGAAAAGGGATGCTGTGTTTTGCAGAGAAATAACGTTTGATCTTTTGAAAGCTTAATTCGTTTAATTCGAATTAAGTTTAATTCGATTATTTTATAATAGGATATGTTCACATTTATTTAAAAGGCTCTGTATCTCTGATGTTTGCTGGGTACATGTTGGCTGCATTGGGCCTTTTCGACAGTATTTACAGTCCCCGCAGCGTCTGTCTGGCCGTCTGCGTGTACAGCTGATAGAAAGCGGATCGTTTCGGCCAAAATCAACCAAAGAAATGGTCAAAATCGCAAAATCTTTGTTCTCGCCTCTCACACGCGGTGCAACGGAGCTGCTCGGCCGTTGTCATGGATAACACGGTGGGTTCCCCGTCTCGGTCAGCAGGCTGTCCTGCAGACCGAGCCAGGCGCCCCGCGGAGCCACGGAGCGGCCCTCAAAATTGCCCCCCTGCGGAGGACCAGGGCCCCTCTTGTCTCGTCTGAACTCCCCCTGAAATGAGCGCGCGCCTGGAGACCGCTTTTAAACGCGCTTCTGGCTTCCCATAGAGAGGGGCCGCTGGCACGAAGGGGCCAAAGCTCGCCGCGGTTGTCCCTCTTTTTCTCGGATAAATTCAAAGGAGGAAAATAGTCCACATTACAAGCTTCTTAAGGGTCAAGGACAGCCGAGAGCTGAATGGTTTGAAAGAGCGTCATTGTGAAGTCACATAGCACGCGATTACACCCTCTGTCATCTTCTGACGGATTTGCATTTCTGCGACAACGAACAGCGTCGAGTAAGACTTAAACGACATGTGCATGAAATGAATGAAGACGCGGGAGAGAAAGAGGTGCGAACCGAAACGTGCTGGTCCTGTCAGCAACTAAAACGGCGTCTATTTTAGGAAGATTTAAATGAGTGGCGATTTTTTTTGCGCCTGGATGATTTTAGCCATTTAAATAATATCAGCATTTAGGTGAGGGGTTACAAGTCTGGAATGAAGGGTGTAAATCTGTTTTTACAGCTCAACTGCGCGTTTATTCCACTGCTTAATTCAAACAGCCTCGGATAGTATCTGCTTTCATTCCTCAGCGCTGTGGTTTTGACGTCTTTATTATGACGCCATTATTCATGCGACAAATATTGAAAATATCGCAATTACTCTTAACAATAACTTTTCTCTCTGGTCTCCACAGCCTCCGTACACAGATGTGCCTTTCTTAGATGACTGCCGTCCACTGGACGCTGCAACTCCAGGAAAGCGCTCGTTTGTACTGTCACAGGCCCGGAGAGTTTGTTATATTTATGTTATATTTATGTTTCCAACAGCGTCTGTTCTGTGCAGCTGAACTCCGCCAGGTCCCCCTCCGCAGACAATGTTACATCTCATTGGCTTTGCCCTAGATAGGCTATTTTTGTATTAAATAATTAGACATAACTGATTTAAATACTGCAAAGCTAACAGTCTTTCGTCTCGTTAAAGTGCATAAGCGTCACATTTTAAAGGGTACGAGACGCGAGGAAGCAAACGCATCTAATTTCATTTTGTTAAACAGGCAAAAGTACAAGATTGAAAATGCACATTTGCTCTGAGGTAAAAGATCTGAAGCTGGTCCAAAAAATTAACCGTTTTATTGCCCCCGTTTATTGTACCTTTGGGACGCTGACGTGAGGCAGTTAAAGAGCTACATAGTGACCTGCCCGGGTACAGCCTATAATCAAAGTAAAAAAAAAAAACAGTAAAAAGGGCTTATGGCAGAATTTTAAGTGTCTTTGCATATACATAAGCAAAATGCAGGATTACTAAAATATGCCACCAGCATTAATTGTGCTTCCTTCATTCTGGAGCTTCACATAAGCACAGCACAGGGCATAAAACAGCACATTTGTTTGTTATGGTGACCCAGACAGCCGTTGGACAGCGGTACTGATTCTGACTGCACACGGGCCCACAGGGGAGAGGTGCAGAGCAGGACCGCAGATTGGGGCTGACCGCTCGGCTGCACTTTAATGTACCCTCTACTTCCTGATTAACCACCATAAAAATCCAGATTGAACATTTTTACTGCTGATTGTCTTCCAAACACACACAGGTGTTTGCATGTTAAATGCCAGGGTGTGCATCTGTCCCCACAACCCATTAGTTCGCTGCAGAGATGTCTGACTGTAAGAGGAGACCCGCTTCAGAACCAAAGTGATGGAAAACTAATTTTAAGCTTTTCAGGCTTACCGCATCTTGTGCCAAAACCTCAATAACAAGCCTCTCCCAACCCCCTTTTTACTGGCTCTTGCCCCAGACCTGCATAAAGAAACACCAGCTTTACAGACTTTAGGTCTTTAAACCATAAAAACACCACAGACACAAAACGTGTTCAGACGCATGTTACGACGTGTGAAACTAAAATCTCCTCAGTTTACACGGTACAGGACACGGCTTGCCATTATACTCTATAGTGCAGTTTTCACAGCCGTATTTTCAAAAAGGCTCAAAAGAGGCAACGGAAGGGGAGGGAGAAGGAAAAAGACGAGCAATGAAAGCAGGAAGGCCAGCGCACCAGCAAAAGCGCTTTTCTGATGAGCTGCAACAATGCACTCACTCCCACGACACTGGCGCTCTGCTGGGAGTCTCCTCCTAATTTCCTCCATCCATAATAAAAAGAGCTACATTAAACCGTGTCATTAGCGGCAGCTATTTGTTTTATTCTCCACAGAAAGAGAAATGTTATCTGTGGCAGACAAACTTAACCCAATTAAAGCTCATTGTGTATGGGGGTCTTGTTGGGCTCTCAGCTGATGTCTAGGAACGAGGGCAGAGGCAGCCAACTTTAGGGAGGAAAAGAAGAGAGAGAGAGAGAGAGGAAAAGTGTGGAACATATCTGGAGAATTAGGGAAAGAAGGAGAGAGACGAATGTGCTTTCAGGATTAAAAAGCGGAAGAAAAATATTTTCTTGCCACAGAATAATCTTCTTTTTTCTCCCAAGATACACAACACAGTTACACATAAATAACTGAATATACATTTGTTTACCTGTTATTTGTTTCTGTCAACGTTTACTTTCTTTTGCTTGTATTTTTGTATTCCGATTCGACTGTTGTTACGCACTTCTGAGACACATCCTTGGATCTTAAAAGCGTTTTAAATAGAATAAAAATGAACAATATCGTTACGTGATAAACATAATTGTATAATATTTGAATTCCATTTTGAAAAAGAAATGTGTGCACAGGCTCACACTGCGAGACTCTTTCGCACCGTCACATTTTTGCCATTAATTGTTGTGATAACACCTTGATTACAGGGGTTTAATTATCAACATGTTTGGCTGTTAGACGGAGTACCTGGCACAGATCCTGCAGAAGGGCTGAAGGTTTCTAATGAAGATCTCACTCAGCAGAGCACAGGAGCACAGTGTGACGCACTTCTGAGAAGAAGCCCAACGCGTTTAGAGCCGACCAAAGTGTCTGTGAATTCTAACACAACAATGCCAAAAATATTCATAGTGATACATTTTGATTGATATCCAGTTGGGCGGGAATAACAAGTGTGTATCTCTGCAGGGGAAAAGATTCTGCGTGAGTACGGAAACAGTAACTGAATTGCACACCGTGTGACAGAAATGAGGCATGTTTGCTTTTTTGTTACGTGCGAGCGTGGTGAACGCTGGTTTCACTGCATTTGTCTGGTAAACCTTCCATCTTCTGGTGCATTCACCAGCTTTAGCAGGGCTGTTTTTTTGCTTGGTTCCCCAAAAAAGTCCAATCAACACCTTCCAGCTGGTAAAACGATGCAGAACCGAGCCTCTGTTATTTTCAGACGTGATGGATACTTCACAGCTGCGGTCGAGTGTCTGTGATCAGAATGAATAAACAGATAACTGTAAAACATGCCCCTCTACAAACACACACACCAACTCTCCAAGAGTGTGCAACAGAATCACGTACATGTGTGGATTGGAGCATTTATACAGTACATTTGAAGGACACTTCTAGGCCTCGAAAACGTTTCTTAAAACAACATATTAACTGTTACATTTGTTCCAAAGTTACCCTGAAAATCTCAACTGAAATATCTGATATATACACACTGTATTATAAATAATGTATTAATAATAATCTCGCATTTGCTGCCATGTATCAAATTTCTGTGCAGTATCTAGTGTGTTATATCTATTTTTGATTTGTAATATGAGTTAATCTCTATATCTGTCCACAGACACAGCATCATGCAGTCTGAAAACAATATTATCTTGCTCAGTTCAGAACGTGTACAAGCTTAACACTTCACAAATACAGTTTGTTATTAATAAATTGCACAAGAAAGAGTAGCTACACTGAGCAAAAGGTTTATTTTGCCTGAGAACACGATATTAAGGTGGCAAAATAAATACAAATTAAGATAATGTATTTCAGAGAAAGAAAACTATTTTTGTTTTTGCTCTTTGTTTAAATCATATCACTATGAAACACGTTCAATTTAATTATATTTTCAAAAAAAATTCAAGTACATATATATAATACATAATATAAAGCAATCTAATCTGAGACGAAAATATGCGTTATAGAAAAGCCAAGAGTGTTTTGTGGTTTGATAAGAAGCAGGACCGTAAATAGAGAACTACACTAAATGTGTTTTATAAGTCTAGCGCGCCATCTAATGGTTAAACTGAGCAAACACGCGCTTTACTTGCTGATTTTCACAGTTTTTGCCCGTGTGCTGATTAAACAGCCAAATCTATGGCCAAAACAGAAATGTTCATTTTATTAAACATTTAAATAACATTACAAGTTTTATAAAACACGGAACGTCCTTCTAATGTTAGTGTATCATTGCCGTTTGGTTGTTGCAAGTAACTAATAAGACAATTAAAACAAACGCTCCATAAAGTTATTTTGTGTGTTAGTTTTATACCCAAAAACTGCTTTAATGCGCTGTGTAAAGCATCATGTATTCACTCGTCTGCGTACTTACCTGCAGGTAGTGAGGAAAACAACTAACTATGCGGTTAAGATGTGGATTTTACACGACGACCACGACTAGTTTATAATGGCGGAAGGTGAAAATGAGTTGCGTTCGTCAGTAATCATTATCGTTATATAACATTCATGGTAGTTGTAAGATTTCAACAGAAGGACTTATTTTAAGTATAAAGAGGGTCCAATGAACATCGTTATTATGCAATTTACCTTTTTGTTTACAGTATTAAGCTCATATCCATAAAAACTAAATCATATACCTAATAATATAAACATAAAATACTTGATCATATTAAGTTCCACAAACATTACTACGCTACCCCATGAAGCATTAGTATGCCAGGCTTAGTAGATCTCGCGAGACCACAACCACAGCCCACTTTGTTAGTAGCTGCAAACATGCTCTCGCGAGAGTCTCACGAGCGTTTATTGTTTATCCAGTTGTGCAGATCTGATATTCTGACCAGCACAATCTATTTCCAATGTATATACACTTCCTGTATGTATGTGTTATAATGCTAAAACGCATACAAAATGGACACGACCCACCCAGATCTATGTTATTGTGTGATTGACACCCTTCATACCTGCCCACTGAAAGCCTGAGACCAGTTCCTCTTACCCAGCAGACCAACACTGAGTCCTCTTAGATTGTGGGGTCCAGTGAGAATAACATTCTGCTGTTTGGCCCAGAAGCAAAGCGCTGTTTGGTTAAAGACCAAGTTTTCACCATCCCTACTGTCAGCCATTGTGCTGGCAGCTTCATGCTGGAGTTTCAGCAGGAGAAACTGAAAAGCCTGTTTCTATCCAAAGCAACATGGATGAAGCCAAACTCCACGAGGGGTGTCTGTATCAGCCGGCCAAAGACCTGTTTAAAGCAATTAATACATTCTTCCAGTAGAACAATGTTCCAAAGAATAAATGGCTGGTGTTGTTCTAAAGTGGACCAGACTTGATTACAATCAATAATTGGTGGTGATACAAACACAGCAGGTAATTTCATCTCTCTTGAAAGTTTAAGAATGTAAAATGTTCTGGAAAGTATTTTTCCAGAGTTCATATTAACATGCCTAGGGAGACTCAGAGAGAGAATAACTGTTAATGAGGTATTAATGTGATGCCATTCCAAACAGCTAATATTCTTGAATACACTGTAATTCCATAAATTGTGCTAAATGTAGTATTTATGCATTAAAATGAAAAGGTGCCAGACTTAGCAGACTTAAGTCTTAGCAGACTTAAGACTTAACTTCCTGGAAGTGGAGCGTCATCATCAGCCTCTATTTGAGTTTCACAGTCTGGTGTGGATAATCTGAACAACGTAACACTCAGCCACTGTTCTGAGAACAGTTCTTTAATTGTACTGAAGTGAAAGTGACTTAAAGTACATACTTAAAATGTGACCTGCATCGAACCCATCCGGTGAGGGGTAAACACACATACTGCCACACACACATCGACCCACCTGCGTTGATGTTTATCATATGTTTAAATAATGTTTATTTATATCAGGTCGTAGATAATATTGATAAATGAAAGCTACAACTGACGGATGTTTAGTTACAGTCGTTTAAAACCTGCTGCAGCTGCACTGACGCCGACAGCGCCTCCTATTGGACAATCAGACGAGTGACGGCATCAGGCATGACGTCAATACGTAAACTGCCTAAATCATACTGTGATATTCTAGTAGGCACTAACGGGGAAAGTGTCTTTAAAGGTAACTTAACAAAAATCTAACAGTAAAATAACAGACAATTGATGTACAAGTATTAAATAACATGGTATGAATTATGAGGCATAAAAGCCTTTGCACTTAATAGTTTAGCTTTAAAACAGTTTAGCTGTTGTATTTATATTCCGGAAATGTTGCAAATTAAATACAATAAATCAGTAATGGAAGCTGTAACATACCTGTGCAACACAAAACAGACATTTATTGCAAAACATCACAATTCAGGAAAATAAAAAATTCATAGATCAAATTAGACTCTCACATCTTTGGGAGCTCTGGAGATTTCAGTCTCTCTGTAACTGCATCAGAACATTAACATTCAGCTTCAGCAGAATTAGGACACCGATATGTGTATTAATCAGCGAAGAAAACACATTATATTTTCCCCCAAACCTCATCAATGTGTTTTCACATGTGTGTCTTCAATCTGGTGTCACACCATTTGCCAGTTTTCAGTCTCACGTTATCAGTCGCTCAAAACGTTCTTTCACCAAATGTAATTTGGCTTCATTTGTTTCTAAACGGGCTTCGTATCATACATCGATATAAAATCATATTATTCCAAAACATCAGTGTCTTGATTCATGGAGACATTTTGCTATCAGAACGTGGGTCAATCAACGCAGAACAGATTCAAGTAAAATCAAGTCTGAAAGCGGAATAATTGTTTTCTGAACATTGAAAGAAAACAGAGCGGAGAGGAAATTTCCTGCTATGACGTGGAATAACAATGAGAAGTCACATAGATGTAGCACATCAGAACAGAGACATATACTGTAGTTGACCCTGATCACAGCTTGAGGTGAAAGACTCGACAGATCAGCATTTTACGAATATATTTGTCTTATATAATATCTGCTCCTGAAAATAGTGCTTATAAATTTCCAAAAAAACCTTTAAACTTCCCACTTTCCTCACTGGCCCTCATGACCTCTGTGACTGGGACCAACTCTGGAGTGTAACAGTGTAGCGTTCTCTCTCTCTTTTCCTCCAGTTTCATGGAGGGTCTGACCTGACCGTCCTCACAAAGGAGGAAAACTCCAAGCTGCACTGTCCAATCCTGAGACAGCTTTGTGATTTGATTGGTCAGGTTGATCTCTCAGACAGAGGGGACTGGACAGGATAAAAGCTTGAAGGAAAAGTGCATGTCCGGGTTTGGCAGATGTGATGTCAGGACACATGAGAAATGAGTCTGACTCGAGTCTGGATGTCCTGACGACACAGTGGGCATGTTTCCAGCTGTAAGGCACACTCCATACAAATCCCACTGCAAGTGTGACACACAGAAACGTACAGCTGAAACAATGACACCATCAGAACAGCTCAGCGCAAATAAACTGGTGATATAACAGTAATCACGGGTTGCCAAGATGTTCTAGGTGATTGTTAGATGGTTGCTTATTGGTCCATACCAACCCACCCCGAGTTTTTATGGATATTATGGTCCATAAAAACTCAGGTGCCGTTTTCAATACAATGGTAGAGCTTTACGTTTGCAACACAAAGGCTGTGGGTTCAATTCGCAGGGAACACACATACTGATTAAATGTATAGCCTGAACGCACTGGAAGCTGCTTTGGATAAAAGCATTTGCCAAATGCATAAATGTAGTTCCCATAAGCATGTTTACTGCTTAGGCGTGTTCAAATTCCTAAACCATTAAAGAAAAAAGGAATACAAACGACAGCAGTGATAATGCAATAATAAACATTTCTATAGGTCTTCTATAATCTATATGTGTTGCTGTACAATTCAACAAGGCATGAATCCAGTTTTCTTGAGCACAATCTATCTGAGCGTCTTTTGTCCTGTTACCTATAACCCACTGGTGTAAACACACATTCCACAGGCTGATCTTTGTACCTGTGCAAACAGGGTCTCAGCTCAGTGTCTGCCATCTGGTCACAGCAGAGGGTGCAGCAGTTATCTCTGATGCTGACCTGTTTAAGCAAAGCCAGGCGCCTGTGTCTGCAATTAAAAGAGATTGAGAAATTTCATGCGCACTGTCTGCTGTGTGAATCCATGTTTTACATTCACTAATCAGTCACTGATGCTCATCTTGTGTTCAGAAATGAAGCAAACCTGGGCAGAATGATTTTCTCATCTGATGCGAGCGAGGCGAACTCATTAAACGTGTTGAATTTAGCAGAGGGGGGATGGCGGAAGGGTTTGGCACCGAAGTTGAACTCACACTGCTGGTAGGACATGAAACTGGCTGCAGCAAAGAAGCCAGACCTGACAGAGGAGAAAAACCAGCTGTTGAAGGAGCTCCATGAGCACTTGCTGTGGAGGAGAAGCACAAGCACTTACGTGGCGGAGGAAAACACCTGCTTCTCCGGAGGCAGCTGGTGTCCATTCAGATAGAAGATCATCTGCTTCTTGCTGAGGTCCAGCAGGAAACCTATGGCATCACCTACAAAACCCAAAGTATGATGATCACCAAACTTTGCAGAAGACTTTTTCCAAAATTATGGAATGTGTTGTGGGCGATCATCATGTAATTAAAGAACGCGAGTGTGGAACAGGAAGCTGTGCGCAAACCTTCCTTCCAGCAGGGGTGGGAGTGAGGTTTACTGCGAGCGTTGTACCAGATCAGCTGCCTGCAGCCATCATACGCACACGAGTATTCATCATCTCCAATCCCATAACCCTCCTGCATGCACACACACACAAACACACATACACACACACATTTTACAGAATAAAGCTGCTATTCATTTTCATCACTCTGTAAACAGTTAATCAGAAACACACATGGTTGAGAAACTTGCTGTCTTTGGTTGCCCAGCCGATCTGCATGACCCCCGACGTGATGACTGTGACCTCATAGAACCAAACACCTGAATCCACACAGAACGTGCAGCGGACACTCTCAAACGATGACGCGTCACACCGCGCCTGAGGAGCGAGACACTGATCATGTCACACTGAACATTTGTTTACTGCAAACAAACAACTAAACCGTGTTACAACCTTTTCCATTTGAAAAGTTACATTAAGAATAAGACTCATTATGTATAATACCATGTACCCCTGAAGTACATTAAAAGACCAACAGTATTACATTATTATTATTATTATTATCAGATTCGTCCCACTGTTCTGGGAAAGCTTCCAGCTAGATACTGTTAAATGTTTCATGGTTTTGCTTCGAGTTCCTTTTGGCTTTGAAGTTTTGTTGCCACAAAGTTGGGGATGTACTTCAAGGCTACACAAAGTACATTTACAGCACCTGGGTACCAAACTGAGCACTACAGACAGCAGATAAACACTGTTTATTAAAGTATGCAGTTGGTACAGGTTCGTTTGAAATCCCTTTTCTCCAGATAGGTGACTTAGTGAAGAGTTGGAAAAATTTAGTGCACGCTTAGTCTAAGAATAGCAGTGATATAAGCAGATACTGAATTGTGAAAAATGATTTGTTTATATTTTGTTCTGTAGTGTGTCCTTCTGGAAGTGAAGTCAGTTCTCTGAATCATCGGCTGGCCCACACAGAATCTGCACCCACAGAATTCAGAAAAAACTTCACAGATTTCCAGGATCCAAACAGCTATCGTTCACAAAACTCTACACATCCCGTGTGCTCGTTCATGCACGGAATTCCAGACTAAGAAAACAGGTCAAACAAATTACCAGTGTAACAAGCAGTCATTGAACAGAACTGGTTAGTCTCTTACCTCCAGTCCACTAGGAGAGATCTTGAGGTACTCGCTGACATCATTACTGTTCAGCATGGCATTGATATTGCTCAAGTTGACCTTCTCATAGGTGAACTGACGGCCCTCTTTAATAACTGATGTGAGAACACAGATAAAATGCTTAATAAGACACATGGAAACTTAAAAATCTGCCATTAAATTTAAACAAACTTTGATTGGTCAGGTTAATTGTAACAAATTGTCCTTTTTTATTTACTAAAAAACACAAAGTGCACCTAACAAACAAATTCCCAATAAAAAGTTCCAAATGTAATGAAAAATATGTGCTTGTTGATACTAAATGTCTGTCCCTTTAAAAAGGCCCAGTAACATCAACCACACAACAGAGACCTGATTGATGTATTTAAATAAAGACACTCACAGAGGTTGTCAAGACTCCACTGAGCGCAGAAGCCGACCTGGCGCTTCAGGAAGTCTGGATGATCTGCCCAGCCTTCCAGAACAGACAGACGATCACTGATACATGATTCTGATACTGTTAGCTTATTCTCACCTGCAACAAAAACAAGCTCTCATTAAAGAGCATTTTACATCTGTTTTAGTTTAACATTGTGCAAAGACTCCAGAGAGCATTTAACGACAAAAACGTACTGGTCTGAGAGAATTTCTCTGAAGCGATGAGAGCAAACAGCATGACAGTGGGATGGGCTTCAGAGCTCTGGAACCAGTAAGACCACAGCATAACAAAAACATTATAAGCAAAACTACAACCTACAACAAAGCTGATCATTATAATGTAAAATAAGACAGACCAGCTAGGCTATAAAGGGGTCTTTATTTTAGACTTAGTTATGATGATCATGATTTAGGCAATCATAAGCCATTATTGCATCCAGGTTCCGTAAGTGTTCTGGGTTTAGGAAGCACGTGTTTGTGTAGTGAAGTCAGTTGTGTGGAGTGTAAAGCAAGTGGTGTGTAACGCTCTCACCAAACTCTCAAGCAAGTATTCCAGAGTTCCAGGGCTGAGGAGTGTGATGCTCGCCGGACCTGTAGCCAGAGAAGAACTCACATGAAGACTCAAACAAATCATTCATTTGGACCTCAAGGAAAGAGGCATGTATCTTCAGACTCAGAGAACTGGACTCGAGATGTGTGTTTGTGTGGTGCAGGATCAGCAGAGCTGTCAGATGGCAGGACTTTCAGAGAGAATGCAGCACACTGAGGCATGACGGCTCTACGGATCGCATTGTGCAAGCTCAGCTCTTCGGTGTCAGAGCATGCAATCGCAACAAAAAACAAATGCAAGGTGCAACAGATCTCAGATTTATTTCACAAAACCCTGAAAGCTGGTGTCTCTCTGGCAGTTTTAGAAGGACACGCTCCTCTAATTAATTTTACACTTTTGTCATCAATACAGTGTGCAAGACTTGCAGTGTCGTGTTTGTGTGCTCCTCACCAGCCAGTTTCTCAGCCAGGCAGCCCAGCACTGCTGTGGTGTTGCGGTGTTTGGCAGGGATGAGCGCGTCCTGGCGCGCCACGGCAGCACTCAGATTCAACATGTCCGACAACTTCTGCAGAGCGTCCTGAACACACACACACACACACACACACAAACCAATCAACACTTCATCTATAGTAGAAACCAAGAGAGGCCCAAATACTGTTCTTATGTCAAATACAAGATATCCAAATGTCTCTGCTTAGTTATGTTTGGGAACACATTCATTATCTAAACCCGTGTGTGTGTGTGTGTGTGTGTGTGAGATTGTATATGTGAACTCACTTTGGTGGGCAGAGGGCACTCATCCAGCAGCAGAGTTATCACAGCCGGTCCCAGTGGATCATCCAGAGGAATGACTCGAATTAAAGACTGCACCACTTCTAACCAGCCGTCATCTGAAGAGACAAAACACAGAAACACATGATCGCTCTTCATTCCCGAGATTACCAGCCATGATTCAATGCACTCAGACACTGACAATTATTAGTTCACTGACAGAGGTTCAGTTCACTGACAGAGGTTCAGTTCACTGACCGCATACAGACCTAAATGACCCCCAAAACTACAGCAGAACACTTGGGTATCACAGGAAACATACAGCCACAGAGGTACATTAACATGCACAGAGAATATACACTCTGTAAAGCCAATACACACCGGGCAGCTCACATTTATATACACACTAACAACACAAACTTTGTTCCAGCTGTCATGAGGTTCTGAATGACTTTCAAGCGCACAGCTGAGCTGCAACTCGCAGCCTTCAACCACAGCAGCAGAACTAAGCATTGCCATAACAATGGGAGCATCGGGTTCGAGCCAGACTTCAAAAGCAGCAAACATTAATACCCACAGAGCTAACATGGCTCCCATCGTTAGATTAACATTAACAGTTAATCAGGAGCTGGGGATGACAACCAGCTGCATTTGTTTCTCCAATGGGAAAAATCTAGTTGACCTCCATGCAAATACAGCAGAACTGTGATCGACTGTACTCACCTGTCTCGGCCATCTCATGCAGCGTGATCATGGAGTACGGCGGCTCTTGGTCACTGCAACAGAACAAATGCCCTTAATGGTAATGCACAGGTAATGCACAGGTAATGCACAGGTAATGCACAGGTAATGCACAGGTAATGCACAGGTAATGCACAGGTAATGCACAGGTAATGCACAGGTAATGCACAGGTAATGCACATCAACAAACCAATCTTTACTTCTGTGTCTCTGTGCCCTGAGTGTGTGTATGTGTGTGTGTGTGGAGGGGGGGGTTACTTAACCATATATAGGGGATAACCTGACAAATCTGAGCCAAACCTCCATTTGGGGATGTCCTATGTCATTTGTACAAACTATTAAAATATAGTAAATAAAGTTTTTTAAGCTGTGAAAACGCAGAAAGATTTCTATCAGAGTGAGGGTTAGGGTTAAAGTGTTGGTTAGGTTACATAGTTTTTAAATAGCTGTATATAAATATCATAGTATTTATAAGTCTATGGAATGTCCTCATTTAGACAGATAAACAAATGTGTTTGTGTGTGTGTAAGCACCATATTTAGTCCCTGGCTCTGGGCATTTATCATCAAAGCCTAATGCTATAATTGTACGACACATGACGGATTGCAGGCATGCAGACGGCCTCTGCTGCTGCTGTCTGGCTTGTTTTGGCTGCAGGGGCTGCACATCCATTCTGCAGGCTGGGACGTCTACAGAACATTTAAGCAGTGATGCTGGGATGCTCCTGGAGGGAGCACGACACCATCAGAACACCATGAGAGGCAGCAACGATAAATTCTCCTCTACTCCGCAGAGTGTCATTGATGTGGTTCATTTATCAGTCATAAATCAGTGGCCCGCAGGCACCATGGGTGATGTTTTTAAACAGCAGATGAGGCGAATGAACAGATATCTGTGAGGGTGGTCAAGCGAGAGAGAGAGAGAGGTTTAACGGCCGCAGTCATGGGTGTCTGACTGCTGTGTGACTGTGATGTGATGGTCACACAGGGATATTTTCTAGTTAAAACAGCAGTGTTTTTCTGCTCTCTCGCTCGCTCGCTCTCTCTCGCTCGCTCTCTCTCGCTACTCTCTCTCTCGCTACTCTCTCTCTCGCTACTCTCTCTCTCGCTACTCTCTCTCTCGCTACTCTCTCTCTCGCTACTCTCTCTCTCGCTACTCTCTCTCTCGCTCTCAGCACAGAACAGATTCTCAAAGGCACAGCCGCAGGTGTGTAACGTGGGTTTCAGGTAGGACTGGTGGATTTACCAAGAAATCAATTTTAAAGTTTTGTCTGGTGTGTTTTATATTTAACTTAATTAAACAAGAATAAAATGAATTTAAATGATTGAAAACAATGTTCAGTCTCTTAAAGTGTTCAGCCTCTTATCAAAAGAAAGGGGAAAAAACAAATAAAACTCAAAAAGAGTTAAAGGAAAAATGGGCAAAAATAAAACATGAGGTAAAATAAACAGATGATGAGGAATGATTTAGGGCAGATTTCAATGTTGTGCATCACTGTACATTGTTATATATTGATTAAATAGTCTACATCACCCAGCGCTGCTGTAGCTGCAGGTGCACACCTCGGCTGTCAAAGGGTGCGGTTGAGCAACCAAAATACAAATTAAGTCTCATTATGGCAAGAAGAGAATGCTGATTTTCCTTTTCCTGCTAAATCGTAGTATTCAGTAACCTAAATCTTTAGATCTTTAGAAAGGGAACTATAGAAAAGCTATAAAGATATGGGTCCCATTTCTATCAAATTCCAGAGCGGTGTGCAAACAGAAAAGTGTGCAAACAGAAAAGTGTGCAAACAGAACAGTGTGCAAACAGAACAGTGTGCAAACAGAACAGTGTGCAAACAGAACAGTGTGCAAACAGAACAGTGTGCAAACAGAACAGTGTGCAAACAGAACAGCAGGATCTGTACAGTTTGAGTCAATGAATCTGACAGATGGATAAAACAATCTTTCGTGTTTTGTACGTGGTTTAAAAGCTGCGGGCTGGCTGAGTGGGAAGGTGTAAGAACATGAGGAAGAGCGACTGGCAACTGCTCTGATTTCAGGCTGAAATCTGATTGAAAGCTTAAAAGACACATGAAGTGCTCGTCTGACATCTCAAGCTGCTGTCTCAGGCAATACATTAAGATTAGATGTGCTGCTGTTTGAATGAATGAATGAATAAATAATGCCACACTCATTAAAGAGCTCCGCCAGGCTCCTCCATCAACCCTCCATTTGCAAAATTGACAGACGTGTTTCTCTGAAGTACAGGCCCTAGTGACAGACGCAGTATGACTGCGGTAAATAACGATACCTTTAACTAACCGCAAATGCACAGCTTCAATTTAATACGCAACTAATGCTTTTAGCCAAAGCTGGAGGTTTCTATCTATTGATGACCAAATGGGAAATGAAAGTGATATGTTCATGGCGTATCCCTGCACGGAATTAAACGACAGATCACATTTGACTCAGCAGTGCCTCTCTGTTTCCTGCCATCGTTAAAGTTACACTCACTTGTCAACAAGAGTCCTGATAACAGCCAGCGTGTCCAGAACCAAACCATCCACGTTCTGCTTCTTTCGGCGCGGCTCGTGCGGCCCTCGACCTCGTCTGGGTGGTCGCACCGGGTCTCTGGGCCGGCTGCCTCTGGTTTCTGGAGGATCAGATATGGAGTTATCCACCCGCCTGAGCTGCCTGCGAGGGGCCAATCCTTCCTCCACATCACTATCCTCTCTGCACACGCAGCTGTTCCCCATGACTCCACTGGACGAGAGGCTGGGCCAAAACTGCACTGACTGCAGTTGTTCTACGGTCCGGCGTAGAACCCGTGCGAGGCTCCTGCTGGCACAGAATGCAATCCAGGTGACTACTATCATATCATTGGAAGGACTTTAGAGGGTGTCTCAAGCCGGGCAGACGTGTCGTCATCGTGCTACTGCAGTCAACACGCATCCTACAGCCCGGGAGGTTTTCACTCCTGCGGAGGGGCAGAGAAATTTCATTAAGTTACTAATCAAGTTACTGTCAATGTAGTCATGACAACCCAAGACTCGCAAAACACAAAAAAAAGGACTCAGGGGAACCACTAATATTATAAAAAACAGGCAGTTAAAGTAAGACTATAAAAACACATATCATAATTAACTCTGATCTGATTATCACTATCTGACTAACACGACAGACACTACGGTTAGACACTGCTGTGTGCTATACATCTACTGACAACACTTAACAATATGGTTCAATTTGTTAATATTAGTTAACGGTTACGCTAACATGAACTGACAATGCACAATATTGTAAACAACGTGTTAATGTAAGTTAATACTTACAAAGCGTTCATCGTTCATGTAAGTTCGTTATTCATTAACAAATATTAACAGATACAATGTCTGATTGTACTGGTTGTATTAGGAAATGTTTAAACTAACATTTTTAAGATTAATACATGCTGTACAAGTATCGTTCATTGTTTGTTCATGCTAACTGACAAACTAAAATCATTAACAAATGCAACCTTTAAGTGTCAGCAATCTACATTAGTAGTTTTAAACACCTTTAAATCAAAAACAGAACAACAGTAACTCATCGTTAAAATCTAAACCTCCTCGCAAACCTCGAAAAACTACATAATAACAGCCTTAAAATTTCAATAATGAAACCAGCAATGTAAAAAACAATAGCACAAAATAACAAACAGACACAGTATCTGTTTACTATACCAGTAATCTTTCCAGTGTCACCAGAAACCAGCGGCGCAGCAGTTGTGAGTGTTAGCCGCGGCTAACCTACACAGCTAGCGTTACAACCAACTTCCCAAACAACACCAATAATAAAACACTCATCAGCTAACACTGAACAAAATCGCTGTCATTCATAAACGCACAGAAAACACACAGAAAGCTTCAAAAATAACCATCGTTTCACTATATAAGCGTCAGTAAACTTGAGTCTGTTCGCGTCTCAAATCCTACTGAGCTGCCTACATAGGCAGTATACAAGCGAATAACCGCGATCCGTGTCAGCTCAGCTCCCCATAAACATCATAACCAGATAGGTTTGCAGGATGATCGCCTTGCTTGTAATGCACATGTTTTCCCACACAAGACACGCCTACGATGCCCATAAGCTGTCCAGCCTGGCAGCTCAATAGATTGCGATACAGCCTCTTACATCAGCATAACCTTTCAATGGGTGATCGAAACACCAGTTACTAACATTCACGTAAGCTGACACATAAACCTAACCTGCATAAATACACTAGTGAGCGCGTTAACTTACCCGCTGAGGCGGAGGATTGCCTGTAAACTCAGCCGTGCTGATGTGAAGGCCGAACACAAAGACTACACGGGAAGCATATGATTCATATTCATACACACAAGCCCCTCATAAACAGCACTGTGTTTATCCGCAGATGCGCACACATCCACACGGACAGCGAAAGCAAAAGCATGAAGACAGACAGAGTCTGTGTGTGTGACTGACTGATCGAGGATCAGTCAGATCTGTGTGCATGTGTCGCATATTTCTCTCCGGCGCATGACGCTAAACTCGACCCCTCCCAGCAACCCGTAAACACGACAACTTACCATCAGACGTCGGCTTACACAAATTATAAATAGTTTGTAACAAACTTTCTCATGAGCATCTTTGTCACACCTCCCTTCGTTTTGGTGTTCCTTTCGTGAATTGCACATATATTTTAAAATAGTCTCCTGATTGCCTTTTCATTGCTACATTCACGAATGTATGCATTAAACTAAATAATAAACATAATTGTATAAAAAAACAAGCTGGTTTAACAGAAACGCTCGATTTTCTGCAACTCCGCCTGACAAAAAGCTTTCCTGAGCTCGGTGTCCAATAAAAACTACATTTCCCGTGAGCGTTTATGCATAGGAACGCTGAGCAAATGTTGCCCACGGGTTTCTTATACAGAGACACAAGACAGGAGAAGGTAAATATCTGCTTGTATTTCCATCGCAAAAGAATGATTTATTCCTCGTCTTATCTTTGACTTATGACATTTCCATCGGACATACAAAGCAAGTTTATTCTGAAACTACATCGTTTACATTTGGCCGACTGCAGTATAAATATCGCTTTGGGTTGATCATCCAGTGAATTTGATTATAGCCACGCATGCTCGCCTTCAGATCGTTATACTGAGTTATAGAGTTATACTGTCGTATCGGTCAAATAACATGTATTGTATATTGTAGTTGCTTATTGCAGGGATTTTTGTATATATACTAAATAAAGTGGTTGTCGGGTGTCATTGTCGTTTCTCCCCCGTGTTGCATTCTACGTATATTGTGTCTTTTGGTGTTTATTGTTATTACTTCACTCTTTAATATAGAAGCTTCATATTTATCACAACTTTTGCGGTTAAAGTGCTCGTTAAATGATGTGATGAGTTACATTGATTTGTATACGCGTATTTTTGAGTTATAGCTCGGATGAGATCTAAGTATGTTTTGAGTACCTGTATTACAGATATGAAATGTTTTGGGTGAGTGTTTTAAGATGTAATTATTTGCCATATAAAGGTTTTATTGCAGTACGTCGGGGAAATGGATCGGTCTGTGTCCGTTGCCATGTTAACTGTTCAAATAGACCACTAGGGGTCAGTGTAGATCTTTTTGCAGTAGCAAAACTCCGATACTGGTTGTATTAAATATAAGAAGATGCACGAACATGTGTCTATGACACAGTGCGTCTATAAAAAGCACTGGTCATTATTTGTTCCTACTGTTATTTATTACTCAGTGTTATTTTCCTGATCTGCTTCATTCTCTCTTATCTCTGTACACCAGAATATACTGCAGATGACTTCATGAACTGCTGACATTGTTTATCTTCATCACATTAACACCAATCCGGTGAGTGAAAATATTTACACCTAGTGTAGAAACGTCATGTTTTACAGCATTAAAGACTTCTGCTGACTTGTCTGCTGTGTAGGCTCGGCCATGGCAGATGGTGTGGACCTCAGCCGGAAGTTTGTTTCAGAGTCTGAACTAGAAGAGAAAAGAAAGAAGAGACAGGAGGAATGGGAGAAGGTCCGCAAACCAGAAGATCCCGAGGGTGAGACAATCTCAGCTCTCCGCTAACAGCAGTTAAACATATGAACAAAAAAACTTGAGGACACACACATAAGTTCTCCTCAGATACACGTGCCAACTCTTGATCATGTCTATTTCCTGTGTGCTGCGCCACAGAGGTGCCGGAGGAAGAGTACGACCCGCGATCTCTGTACGAGAGGCTACAAGAGCAGAAAGACAAGAAACAGGAAGAATATGAGGAGCAGTTTAAATTCAGTAAGTGCTAATGGCTGCCTCTCATCCTCAATCATTTATTGGTATCAAACGCATCTCTCGGATGACACAGTCTCAGGGGGCTTGCCTCTACCGTCTAGATGTGACCTCATTTTTGGGTTAATGTGTCACTGCTTGCGCACATAAGCGTGTTGGAGTGTGTGCTCAAGCGCTGGTGTGTGTTTGAGCGCTCGGGTGGCTGTCTGTGAGTGTGAACAGATGGGAGTGCAGCGGATCAAGAGCAGCTCGGTGCTTGCGGGTGCTGATGGGAGACTGGCATGATCTTAACGTCTCGGCTTCGTCTCCGTATCCCTGGTGACAATCCCACTCTCAGTCTCCCTGGCGACCGTTGCTGCTCCTGTTGCCTGATTCCGAGGGCCAGATCTCTAGATCTGCAAGCTATAAAATCAGTGCGGTGCTGGTATTCACCGTTGTTGAGAATCTATTTCATAAAATGGGATTCCAATAAAGTTGGGTTCTGTATTTATTAAGCAAAAACCGGAAGAGAGTTCATTTCCCGGCACTCTGTTCCATTAACAGTTTCTCATACATCTTCAGAAAATGCTAAATCCTTAAAGGGACAGTACACCAACAAATGAAGATGTCAGTTTATGTCTCATGTTGTTCCAAATCATTATGACTTTCTATCGTAAGACACAAAAGAAGATGTTCTGCAGAATGTAGACAGACTACCAGCTTCAGTCACTTTACAGGTTCATTACATGAAGAGAAAACAGTGACAACATTCTTAAGAATTCCTCCCGTTATGTTTCACAAAAGAGACGTCAGAGAGGTTTAGAACAGAAGTTTAGGGTAAACTAGCCGTTTAATAAACTAGAAGAGATTAAAGGAACGGGAATTGTTAAATTCCTCAGGATTCACATCCCTAGAAAATAGTGTCTTAACAGCAGGTGCCAAATAAACAGTTCCATTTGTGTTTGTGTTCCTCCACAGAGAATATGGTTAAAGGTTTGGAGGAAGATGAGAGCAGCTTTCTTGACGAGGTGTCACGGCAACAGTCTCTAATAGAGAAACGCCGGCGGGATGAAGAGGCTCAGGAGATAAAGGAATACAGGATATCCTTTCTACCTCTTAAAGTGCACACAACATTACTGTCGTGCAGCTCCTGAAAATCGACAGGCAGTTTTGCTTTCCGCCCGTATCGGTCTCCACTCTCATCTGTGTTAAGCTGGCAGTGAAATCCGCAGCTGTCAAACAAACTGCTGGCAGGTGAAAAGTAAAGTACAGTTCTTGTACCTTGTTAGTGCATGTGTGCTGAAATAAGACAGCCTCGGGGGAGCCGGCCGCTCTGGGGCTCTCAACAGTAAGACACGCAGACATGGCAGACGGGAGATGAAACAGGGAAAATTCTTCTTGCTTTTAGGTTCAAGTAATTGACTTTGTTTTGCAACTAGAAAAAAATTCACACTCCAGTGATGCATCAAGCCCACGGTCCAATAAAATAATTATTACCATTTTTTTGTATTCAAAAGCACAGAATATATTTAAGAATGTGTAAAGCAACGTTTGACATTATTTATGTTAAAATATTTTGTCTTCAGTCATCGTCATTTAGCTCCACTTTTTTTTCACCTAAGTCATAATTTTGGGGAACTAATGGACAATACAGGTAATTATGGCCATAAACCAGTTTAGCAACAGATTCAAAAAGCCAAATGTGTTAAATTTCTCTTACTATAGTGACATATCGTGCATTAGGACACACAGTAATGAATCTCATCTCATTATACTGTATTAACACGATATTGTTGCATAGATGTTTAAAGTCAGGCGGTACGATTGGTTTTACATTCTGAAGCTGCTGACACGATCAGCAGTGCCCTTTCTCTTCTGCCAATCAGGTACGCCTGTAGATAGAAGGTTGGAGGATGTGTTGTCGTGGCAACTAAAACCTTTCCCCAGGCTTGATAACTGCATCTAAAAGCACCGCTGAGAACCGCAATCTGCTTCTAATGTGCCCTAATTCCACTGAATTTTGCTCCTCTTGTGGTGACAATGGCTTTATTTCAGCTTTTTAAAGTGATTTTGTTCTGTTTTTTGCAGTAGCTCTGCTCCAGCTGAGACCGTGTGCCCTAACTGGTTTAAAAGGTTTTCTAGCTTTTAAGAAACAGCATTTATCCGATGGCTTACCGCAGCGCAGGAAAGTAGGTTGTCAGTTGTTGGGTTTTTTTCACATCTTTGCTACACCCGTGTGTGTGTCAGTGGTTTCTCTTGACCAATGAGCATCACAGCGCTCTGCAGAAGCTGGCCAGCAGTGAGAGTCAGAGGAAAGAACCAGAGAAGAAAGCAGGAGGCAAGCCAGCAGAACACAGGAGCAGTCACCTGTCTCAGGCCCACCTGCTGGCCGGAGCAGTTAAACGCCGCAGGTACCAAAACAGGGCTGATGGAAACTAAAACAAGTGGTTTTAGCAGAACAGCCCCAGCACAACCCCCCCCCTCAATCATGAAACAGTATTATTTAATATTAAGTTTAGAATTAAATAAAAAAGGAAATTCCAGCAAATGTCAATCATAATGACTGGAAGTTAATTATGATGTTGTGGTTGTTTGTTTTTTCATGATGCAGCTCGTCTCAGTCTTCAGAGGGAAGTAAAAAGCTGAAAACAGAGGAACCGGATACGGGCAATGGCAGTCAGACAGGTGGGCAATAGCCGAACCCTAACTATATATCACATCAGTTAGTGATCATTATCAGAAAACTGTTCTTTTATTGCTCAGTTAGACTTTGACCTGTTTTAGAAGTGTAGTTAAAGAAATGTTCAGGTTAAACCTGTATGGCTGTGACATGCTGTAGATTACCATAGAAACTTGCTTCAACGTGCCAAAAAAACCCAAACATTTTTTAGACCAAATTATTTCTGTTAATTGACAGCATGCCATAGAAACTTTTGCATAACACAAAATATTAAAAAAATTAACAAAGTGTGCCAATGATTAATAATCGAGAGTTAAAAAAATTAGATCAACTTTTCAGAAACTCCTTAGACGTACATAACATCAGAGACTGAATTTGCCCTTTATGTGTGTTTTGTGTTCTCAGAGCAGAAGGTGGGTGAAGTCAAATCCCCCGGCGCAGACGTGGCCCGCTCGGGCGTTCTCCACCTGCCCTCCGCGGCGGTATGCGTGGGCATCCTGCCAGGGCTGGGCGCGTACTCGGGCAGCAGCGACTCTGAATCCAGCAGTGATAGTGAAGGTATCATGGACGAGATTGGCTGTCCCATGAAGCGCCACAGGCTCTTCAGATAGACACACTGACAGATCACATTCACTCACTATCTCTCTCAACACCTGTGCTGCTCAGAGCTCGGGTGCCACTCGCAAACCTTCTCAGAGGTGTGGAGCACAAATCATTAACTAAAGCGATTCACCTCCTTAATTACGTATCTCTTACATCAGCCCGATACTGTGCGTTTCAACTTGATACATTTGTTCCATTTTCCATGTTATTGCTTGATGTTTATTAAAGACGTTTGTAGTGTTAACTTTTGTTGTTGGTATTGATGTCTTGTGCTCTCAAAACATGATACTTCCCCCATCCTCCTCATATTATTACATTCCATACAGCTTAAACCTCTGGCATCTTAACCTGGTGAAGCACCTCCCCATCAACTCACCCACCCCTGCAGCTTCCTCAGAGCTAGTGGTCAAAGGGGCACTGAATGACAGAGAGCTGTGGACGAAGAAAACTGCTTAAATGAAACTTTCACATCATATTCAAATCAGACATGTTAGGGGCAGCGCTTGTTCCAAGACGTGTCAAGATCTTGGTTGTTGAGTTTTAAGTTTGTTTGTTAATTTTTGTAAAACAATACGCTGTAATGCAAAAATGCTGGAATTTTCATGCACTTTGCCCTATAAATCTATGAAACTGTGTGTAAAAGTTCACTGGAGCATAACCAGTGAGGAGAGAATGAAAAATAAGATGTTTCTCATGTTTTTGTTCTTGTTGACTAAATACAAATTACAATTCCTGATCAATGCAAATTGTTCCATGCAAGTGATTGATGTGATGTCAATTAAGAATGTGTGTTATTCTTTGACTCGCTATCCTGCTTGTTGTTGCGAATACAAATCCGGGTTTTACAACTTAACGTAAGTTCAGTTCTCAGTAATGCCACCATTTGTGCACCAGTCACGATGTCGTCGTTTTCACAAATGAAATTTATTAACCTGAGTAAACAAACACGTTCAACAACACCTTGACCACAGCACCATGTCACCAAATACAACAGCACGTCACTTCTCTTTAAACACAGAAAGCAGTAGTAATACCGCTCGTATAAAGTTACATTCAGCCAGAATACTGTCACTTATTTTGTGATAGACATAAACAGCCGTTGCATCTTGACTGACTTGTCATATATAAACCAATAATTAAAACCGTTAACTTAAAACACATTTTACCAAAAAAGAACATGCACTTTGTCCGTTTAACTGGTCAAGGGGGGATTGTAAACAGTTAGCAGGTTTTGGCAACATGCAAGAGGAACTTCAGGCTTCAAGCTATTATTCCAGCATTGTGTTGCTAGGCGACAGGTTCCTCTGTTTGAAATACTGTGTGACCTGTTGAGGCAGCTCAGCCAATACAGATTTGGCTAAAGTTTCCTTCGGGGCCTGTGAGAACAACAAACACAACGACATCACTGAATATGCATATTCCACTGCAGGTTGGCAGCAGACACTCGTTAGATAGTTAAATCCATCGCATGAGAACGAAGGAACGACAGACGCATTCGCTAGCATGGCGGTGCATGTTGGCAGAGCATCCCTCCATCTTCTCTAAGCTAAATGAATTTTCATTTCTTCTGAATGGAGCCCAAATGAGAGAGTGCGGCCCGCTCCCTCCTGCTGGTGAGGAAATCACATGAGCCCACAGACCGCCCACTCGCCCTCCCACTGCAGATTCTGTTTACATACGTGATCCAGGATTGGATTCGGTTCAGAACAACAAGCGACTACCCAGAGGTCTGTGGCAGCAGCGATATTGATTTTATGCAGAAGAGGGGTCAGTTAATCTCCATAATATTAAGAGTTAAATGCTGTGCATTAAAGACTTTATGACCCGAATATGAAATCACCATGGATCTATATTTCAAAGGCATCACATCATGTAACCTTTGATTACACCCTCACCCCCCTTCACCCTTATATAACCAAATTACTACCAAACCAAAAGGAGGGGTTTTCACACAGCCCCTATCCCTCAATATCATCTTTTAATCTCTGGGATAAAGCCCTGGGTGAAGCAATGTTTCACACAGGAATCAATTTAACCTGGTTTAGTTTATTTAACCTGGCTTAACCAGCAGGTTTAGCTCCACTTCTATGGCGTTAACATCAGTGGCCAGTTGCACAATCTGCTTGGACTAGAAATGAGTCATATCATTTTTTCAAGGCTGTTCGTAACTTTTTAGGTCTGTTACATAAAAAGGTAGACTTGTCTAATTTAAATTACAAAAGTAAGGCTTTGATTAGCCCTAACTAATTGCTAGTTGGTTAAATTAGTACTTAAGATAGATAAACTACTCTTTAACACAATTCTTAATTTAAGACAGTCTTAATTTAGCAACTATGTTTATGCAACTGGTCCAAGGTTTAAGGATTAGCTCAGGATTAATGATTAACCTAGGGTCAAGCATGAACAGTGTGAAACAACCATTGGGATTATCCAGGGTTTATACTGACCCAGGGTTTACAATTTCAAAGGGAGAGAGGGTGACACTCACATTGCGGAAGTCTCTGAATGGGACGAACTGCACAATGTCTCGGACCGCCTCCTCTCCGGTGTAGGACCGCAGGGCACTGCTGTCTCCATCCAGAAACTCCATGGCTGTGAAGTCGGCATTGCCCACCCCGATGATGATGATGGACATGGGCAGCTTGGCAGCCTGGACTATCACATGACGCGTCTCATCCATGTCACTAATCACCCCATCAGTAATGATCAGCAGTGTGAAGTATTGCTGCAGACACACACACTGTGTAAATACTACGACAGCAGACGAGAACACACATCACTATATAACAGCAATATGGGGTTTAATGAACATCACATGCACCAGAGGTTTGTGTACTTCCTTGAAACATCGGGGGTTTGGGTGCTATGGGGTTGCTAAGGTGTTCTAAAAGCATGTCAGTATGTTGTTATGCAGTTGCTAGGATATGCTAGGTGTTTACTAGGGTTTATTATCCTGGTTGGGTGCTAGGGCATTTCTAGAGGGTGCTGGGTTGTTGCTAGGTGGTTACCTAAAGGGCCCAAGACCAAAGAGACCTCAAGTCACTGTAAATTCAATCTCTAAGATCGTGTACATCACATCTCTTCAGCATTCACTGTCTGAGGTGTTGAAAATGTGCTTGTGCACCAATGAGACCTTCAGTCTAGCCACAGATCTGACGGTTTACTTGAGATTTAATGACAGAAAAAACATGCTGATGAAACGTTGTGTTAAAACACACACACACACACACACGGAGCAAGAGTAAATGTGTGGAGGGGATTTGCGTTGCCACATTCCGCTCCTCCTGCTCTCCTGCTCTCCTCCTGCTCTCCTCCTGCTCTCCTCCTGCTCTCCTCCTGCTCTCCTCCTGCTCTCCTCCTGCTCTCCTGCTCTCCTCCTGCTCTCCTCGCTGCTCTCCTCCTGCTCTCCTCCTGCTCTCCTCCTAGCTGCTCCTCGCTGCTCTTCCTGCTCTCCTCCTGCTCTCCTCCACACTGCTACTCCTCGCTGCTCCTCCTCATTGACATGAACACTTAGCATGCAGCTGTTTCTCTTTTGCTTTACAGACATGATGTAACACTGGAACACTTCATGCTGGAGTCCAGCCCTGCTGCACACGGGACGTGCAAGACTGTGTTTTAATTACAACTTCTAAAATGATCTGCCGCTCTTGCTAAAATGAAAACAGCTTACACCAGCGCACACCAAGCTACGCTTTAAATGGTTTTGCTGGTCGACCAGCTGTTCCTCCAGCCTAACCATCTATTAAGTGCCCGAAAATCAGCCAGCCAGACTAGCCTGGCGAGGTTGAAAGAGACCAACAAACCAGCTTAAGCTGGTTTAAACTGTTTGTTTAGCACAAACCTCAATAAACCAAAACCAAGAAAAAAGCACAATCACGAGCATTAGGGGCTGATTTAACCGTTGCTCAAAAACTGCCCTCATATAAATGATGGTATAAAAATAACCATTCCACCAACCACCTTTATTGTGGTGATGAGATAAGGAGCACAGTGAGTATTTACTCCTGTGCACAACTAATCTGTGAGTCAAGCGTCTCCAAACACTGTTGTGTAATGAATCTCACAGCTTCTGCAGCTCATGGCTCTTTAGCGCCGGATTGAATCACTGTAACTATGGCTCATACTGTTAGGGATTCATTTAAATCCGTTACTGTAGGAAATAAACTTCTAAACTGTAAGTCTGTAGGTATAAAACTCGCTCTTCACTGGGCTTTTCATTTTATAGGGAATCTTGAGTTGCTGTTTTCACTTGCTGGGTAATAAAACACGTTTACTCGGATCAGATCTAGAGATCAGACATGTGCTGTGAGATCTGGCTTGTTAGCAACCAGTCAGAACGCCCTGGCAACACTGTAGAAATGCAGTCTAACATGCCAAACACCATAGCAACCACATAGCAACCTAGTATTGTCGATATTAACTGATGCGCAGGGAAGCACCAAGCTGTTAAACGTGGGAGACTATTGAATGTTATTAGGAGATGATAACGTAAGCAAAGCAGAGTCCTCTTCCCTTTAGGTCCATTATGACCAACACAAGCAGTACAGACGTGTGGACTGAAATCAGTGAGGAACAAGGCAGTGCATCGCTGTGACACTGTGGGCAACACTTCCTGTAAGAACGGTTTTAACCTTCCTAAATATACACACAGCATAACAAAAGTAACAGGCTGTCCAACCACTAACCACCCCAATAACACATGTAAAATAAACTCATTTTAGAAGAAATGTATGAGACAATGTTGATCTTAATTTAAATCTAACTGAGAACTGCAGTAAATCTCCAGTGAGCTGTGAGAGGGCGGCAGTAAAACAAGCAGATGAACAGAACTAAAGCAGGCAGATTTCAAATGCATCGTTTGGAATGACTTACACACAGTTAGCATCTGCTTGCTACTGGACGTCCTGCAGCACCTGCACAGGGTGTGACAGCGAGTGCTCCCCTGTGACCTGAATCATTAGCGTCTTGTTAACCAGATTATGTGGAACACTACACTGAATATTTACAGACACTCAAAACTGATCCATTCAAATAATCAAATAATCTACACAAACTTATCTAAAATATTTCCAGTGACCTCTCAGTCGTTCAGAACCAGTAGTGCTAACAGATAATGATTATGACTAAAACACTGGAGTAGTTCATAAACCACTGTAAACCATAATACAGTCCTTACTGGATCAACACTCTCCTCAGTCTCTCTCTCTCTCTCTCTCTCTGTTCACTATTAAGACTCTTCTCTTCTCTTCTCTTCTCTTCTCTTCTCTTCTCTTCTCTTCTCTTCTCTCTCTCTCTCTCTCTCTCTCTCTATTCACTACTAAGACTCTCCTCTTCTCTCTCTCTCTCTCTCTCTCTCTACTACCCATTTTTATCTTTTAGAGGTGACAGGGTGCAATTAGAGATAGAAAGTGTTCTAGGTTCTTCTAAAGGAGGTTTAATAATAACTAACTATTAAGTTTTCCTCCCAGACTAAGTGTGTTTGTCATGAGGTGTGAGTTTGGCACTGTATTTAGCTCATGAACCCACAAAAAACCCTCATGTACCCTTTTAGTTTTTACAAATCATTTAACTCAAAAGTTAAATTATTAACTTAAAGACATTATTTTACCCTTTTTACACATGTCAATACAAGGTAAACAGAAAAGATTGCAAGTCTGTACCTCTGTGTTACAGGAACGAAGCTCTGCGTGTGCCGTTGTGTGTAATAATCTATGTAGCTATTTGATAAACTCTGCATAGCTCTGCTCCCTCACAACAAACAAACCTCGCTCTGTTCTCATTCCCCTCTGCAGCCGGCTTTGCGGTCGGCCTGTACACAGAACAGACCTGAGGGCGCAGCCTCATTAGTCATTAAAACCCATGAACAACTGGGAAAAAAAGAGAACATTTGTTCGCTGAATCAGCTTCTATAAATAGCTATAATTGAAAAGGGATTTTAATGGCTGTTTTCCTCAGAGCTGATAATAAGAGCAGGAGAAATTGCGAGCGCCACTGCACTGTTCAAAGGCCCCCGGCAGACTTTAAACTAACGTCCGGAGGCACATTTTCCCAGTGTCTTACAGAGCAATTAGACTGACCCCGGGTCAGTGCTGGCATCTATTAGACGACCACACAGACACACACATTTCTGTACATCCCAGCAAAACTATATCTCTTATAGAAACAGTTACATCATGTGTCTCTTACACAAAGCTGTTCTATAGCTTTAAAACACTTATATAGAGGAAAATAGAGCAGGAGTCACTTTTACGTTTTTTGTGTGTTTCTTTTGAAGAAAAAGACAGATTGACAGTTCAGAATACTAAATCACTGAACACAAGTTAAAGAAACGGATGTCCCTCTCTAAATCAAATGACACACATGGTCTCGGGAAGTTAACTAGAGTGAGTTCAACAGTGGGAAAAGGTGATCTGCCTGTTAAACCTTTTGGAATGTGATACCCTAGAAACGAAGGAGCTGTCACAGTTTTTCACTCCACATCAGCGTGAGAACACAGAAATGCTGCTTCTCTCAGTTCACGGGTGTGCTGTGGCTTCAGCTATTTGAGTCTTATAGACTGAGTGTGCTTTCATAGTTGAGAAATGAGATGCAAAACCAGCAAAGAGGCTTTTATATGGAGACGTTCTGTCCAGCCCTGCTCTGACACACACACACACACACACTGATATGTCACATAGCAACACAGGACATGGCCGACTTACAACACGCAAGATATCTTCAATTAAATGAACACTGAGGGCATTAGAAAGGTGCTTTTAAGTGCTTTTAAAGTTGCACTTACAGCAGCCTTGTCCTGCTGGAGGGCTTGACTGGCGAATCGAGCCACGTGGTTGATGATCGGGGCGAAGTTTGTGGGCCCATAGAAACGGATGTGAGGCAGACAGTTGGAATAAGCCTGAACGATCCCCTCCACACCTGAAACCCCAAAAAACATTCTCACACTAATCAACCTCCTCTGCTCTGAACCTACAGACACGAGGAGTCACACGTCAATAATGTGTGTGAAGATTACCTGAGCAGAACGGGTTGGTGGGATTGAAGTTAATTGCGAATTCATGAGATACCTGCGATATAAGATGAAGAGATCAATAATGAAGTCATAACTAGGAATGGGTTATAATGCTCAACCAAACAACTAGTCAATTCATGAAGCTTTGTTTAAAGTGAGATGAATTTCAGCATGAATTTCATGCTGGCCATAAGGTGCACTGTTAAAACAATAAAATACAAGCAATTACCATCAGTATTTAAAACATCAGCTGTGATCAACATCATAATCATAATCCCCAACATCATAATTCCCCAAATTCATCCCACTTTAAACAAACCTTCATGAATTGACTAGTTGGTTGGTTGAGCATTATGACCCACCAACCCTTCTTATACTGTGTTGAAATAACTGAGACCTGTCTATGCACTTATTCACTGTTGCCTCTTATTGTAATTGAAGTTAATTCCTTGTCCTCATTTGTAAGTTGCTTTGGATAAAAGTGTCAGCTAAATGACTACATGTAAATGTAAATATGTGAAAATTCATAGATCTCAGTTCTGGTGTAAAGTTTGATTAGTGCAATAGCAGGTTTTAGATCTTTAGTCAAGTTATTTGTCGAATATTTGTCAGTTATGCTATGAAAGCGCTGCATATTATCAAATTCCAATGTGTTATATAAAGTGTTAGTACATATACAAAAGGATCTTTGGCCACTGTGTCATGTCAAGCTAACTGCATCTCTGTTTACTGCAGCGACAGCATCTAAACATCCTCCTGCCTTTATTCCCGCACTCAGACTTCCTTGTATTCACTCCAGCGTCATGGCAACACAGATGGGATGGCAGTTGCATAATCGTGGGGATATGTGAGTCTTACTCATGTTCTTTATCTCCCTCTCCTCTATCTTACACTTTAAATTCTCCTTTTCTATTCACACTTCTGAAGTCTTCAGCAAACATTCACTTCACCTTCCTTCAAATCAATCTGATTGGTTCTTTAAAAGCTTGTATCTGAAGAGAGATCCACACAAAAATAAATACAACCATGTTCATACCGATTGTCCGTGGACACGCCCACACAGACACACGCATCATTACAGACACTTTTCTCACCTTCCAGTCGGGTGGGAGTTGAGCCCCAAATCCAAGAGCAGGAAACATTTTGTGCCTGTGGACGTAAAGTGTGAACAAGGAGGTGTGATTTCGTCCGCGGCTTCTGTGGCCATGTGCAGGCTTTGTTTAAATTAATGATACCGATACTTACGTGTCATAGTCTTGGATGATCTGGCCTACCGCCCAAATGGCAGACAGATATTCATTGCTGCCCATCGGGTTGATGAAATGCAGAGACGATGGCTCTCTCGGATTTCCATTGGACGCTGTGAAGTCGATGCCAACCTGGAAAAGCACACGTCAATAAAAGAAAGTTATGCAGGTTTGGAACAACATGAGAGTGACAGCTGTTCCTGTAATGGGGTAAGCCCACCCAGCTAACAGGAAATGTTCTCAGAATGTTGGCTAACCTTCTTTAAAAGTTCTCTCAAAGTTATCAAAAACGTTCCTGCAGTAACGTTACTGGAATGTTTTTAACATTGCATATCATATATTAAAAACGCTTAAGTTAATAGTGGAACGTTTTAAAACCATTTTTGATGTTACCATTACCTAATGGAAACATTAGGGAAACGTTCTTACAGTCAAAATTGTTTGCTGGGAACGCATGCACCGACCGGGCTGGTGTATAAAACATACACGCAGCTTTGGACTGATCCAGTGTTTCATAAGCTTTTCTCAGCTAGTGGCACATCAGAGCTCACACTGGAGAAGGCAATGTTGAACTGTCAGATATGCTCTGGGGATCTGAGAGCTGATAGCTGTGTCTCACAGCAGTCAGAAAACTTCAGACCTGCTCCTACACAACATGCTCACAATGAGACACGTACTTATCTAATGCAGAGAGACTGTGTGTCTAACCTTCTCATATCAGTTCATACAGAACACCTACCCGCAGTATCGACACCTCTCCTGAGGCTCAAGAGAGACACATGAAGGAAACGCAGTGTTGAGGAAATGAGAGAATGAAGAAATAGGAGGTGACAGATTGAGGTGCCCTTTGCTGGGGATGACCTCACATCTTCTGTCATGGCCTGTGACCGACCGAGCTGTGACGTTTGGCATTCACGAGTGTAAATCGTAGTGATATCTGATATTTTCCCTCAGTGTGACTCTTACAACTGTTAAAACCTTCTTCTCTATTTCCTTGAGAGAGTGTCTCTCCTGGAGTCATTTATTTTACAACCCTTTTTAAGATAGCAATAAACGCTTTAACTGTGGTATCATAAATTACATTTTTTCCTGAAATTGGCGAAAAAATTGTTTTTTGCAAAACCCTGACTAGGCAAAACCCAGCCAAATTTGGAGAGGCGTGGCCATTTAGTGTACGCTTCACTCATAAGTGTGAGGAAGTATGCAAATACATAGTCTGACAAACAAGTAGGACGTCCAGACTGAATGCAATGATTGGATGAACATTATATGGTCCCGCACCTTCCACAGTAGACACATATTTATATGAATATATTCAGAACATTTTACTTGCCAGGCCCGCACGAAACCTGCACCCACAATTATCTGCAGAAAACTCTGTTGATTGCTCTCAAGGGTGTGAAAAGACTTTAACCTGTGTAACGAAAAATGTTTAAAAAAAAAAAAAATCACCTAACCTGCCTTTAAACAGATCACAAAAGTGTGTTCAAGAGTAAGCAAACTCAAGAGTAAGCAAACTCCAAAAGGTGATCACTTTTCAACCTAAAAGCTGAACTCAGATTCCAACAGCTGCTATATTCAGTGTTTAAATTCCTCGTTCTTTCATTCGACGAGTGGCTAATCTCCTCCCCCTTATCATGTCTCCTCTGCCTCCGTAGCTGCAGTGAGCACTAATGCATTAAAAACAGCTGGAATCTACACTACTCCAGTCAGCTTCTCTCTGTCTCCATGACGACTGAACAGTGAGATCACAGCTGCAGCTCTAGAGAAGATCTGAGCTTCTGCACCAGCACAATGTGACTGTGATGTCATCTCTTAAATGTGTCTTTTCTCCTTTACCTCCACATACAGTGTTTTCATTCGAGCCTAATGCATGGAGGAATGTTTTTTAACAAATAAAAGCAGCATCAGTACGAATCTTGTAGAAGATTATTATCGTCATCTGCAGGCCAACAAACTGGAGCATCATAAAGTACAAGAGAGAAATCAATTTCCTTAAAGCTTTCCTTTGTTCACACACTCCGCTATCTTGATCTCTCGCTTTCTCTCTCTCTCTCTCTGTCCCTCTTTTACATCACCCTGCATCTCTGTCTTTAGTTTTAAATGAGAGACATGGACCTCAACACTGCAGCGCTCTGTAACTATAGCAACCTGTGAATTTCACTCACTTTCTGTATCATTTCTTAACGATCACACTGGTGAAGGCAATTGAGTCATAAAGGAACCGCACATGCAGCATGTTCGACCGGACCGCGTGTGAGAAGAGACAGGTTCTGCCGTGCAGCGTTCACTCCAAATCAACATTTTCACACGTTTCTGACACTTCTAACTAGCACTGTCTTCTGCCACTGCGGCTGTCAGCTGAAGTATTATTGGTGACAGAATATGTTTCAAACTCATCTGCATACAAATTATATTTTCATATTTTGCGAGCATGACCCCTCCCAAATCCCCCCACCCCACAATTCCCTGAAAAACACACTGGACTGAGGAGGTGATGTTATTCTACTCACAGTAAACATGAGCTGACAGCCCCCCAGAATGTAGTCCAGGAAGGAATAATCCCTGGTGATCTAGCAAAGAATCAACAGCAACAAATGACTGCTAATACTCACACAAAATCATCACATAATCACCTTTGGACATTCTAGAAGCAAAAGGCTGTTAATTCCTTGTACTGTGTGTTTATATCTGTGCATACAGTGTGAGTTTGCATAGAGTCGTGTTCTGCTTAATGACTGAATCCATCTGGCAGAAGAATGAAGGCTACAGCGACTGCAGGACTGACAGCTGTTTTGTGCTGATATTAAGACAGCATAATAAACATTTTTTTACACTAATCTTCTCTTACAGCACTGCTACAATTAAAGACCTTTTATGTAGTCAGAGAAATATATAATGAAATAAGCTGACACATCAGCGGCACAGCATGTGCCCCCATTTGCATGCAACCAGTATTTCACGCTGCCCTTGTTGCAGGTTTATAGTGGATTGTTTTTTCTTTACCTTGCATGACTTCAGAATTATAATCCCAGAGTTTTTGTAGTTCTTTTTCTTCTGTTTTTTGGGATTAATGCATTCAAACTCGATCTGTGAACAAAGAGCAAGAGTTACAGACTGATAAACAAACACCTGCTAATATCATGAAGATACTAACTTCAGCTTAAACTAAATCTGGGACATTTAAAAGTTTCTCTGAGCAAATTCATCAAAAGAAATTTAGTCAAAATGAAGAAAGCACTTTGGATTAGAAGCTACTGTACTGACACGTTGTCTTTCTGTGAAGACGGTATCAGTGTGATCTGTGAGTTTTAGCATGAGATATGAACGCTGCATGAAGCCAGAGGGCTGACAATCACAGCAGGAGCTCAATTCATTTACAACATGTCACAAAATACATCACATCTTCCAGCTAATGCTCTGCGACCGAGTGACGATACGAGAACGCGGTGAAATTGTGTTTATTATCATGAAACAGAGGCCCTGCTCCAGGAAATCTAAATGCATTTTCTGTCTAAGTGTGACTGGCAACACAATGCCTGTTCTGATAAACAAGGCAGCGGTACAAGCGATTTGCATCTCAAAAGTGCCAGTTACTCTCTCCCACCTCGTCTCACTCTCTCTCTCCACCTCCCTCTGTCTTTCGCTCTCTCACTCACTAATTTTCAGCTTCATTATGCCAGATAATGAGGCATGGCTAGTACTCACATACTGTAGTATTCTGGCAAAAAATGGCATGCATTATTATGAGCCAAGCTTTACTTCTCAAGCTATGACAATTAAACATTTTTCTTGGTGGTTAGTTCTCCTGTAGCTCAACTGGTACAGCATGTGTGAACAACGCACTGGTTGTGGGTTCGATTCCCACTGTCAAACATACTGTCAGTTACTTTAGATAAAAATATCTCTCAAATAAATGACTGTAATTTGAGGCAAGCCCACCTCCACTGAGTTCTGCGCTTCGCTCATCTTGTTGATGGTGGTCTGAAACTCGCCGATAAAGTCATGGCCGCCATCGTTGTCGTAATCATAACACAGCACCTGTGACATCACAAGTTAACTTGGACATGTGACGAAAGGGGAGAATGCTAAGCGTCATCTTTCTGTAAAAACATTGTTAGCATCATCCGTGAGATTTAGCATGAGTGTTTTAAGTGAGATATGAATGCTAACAATCACAGCAGGAGATCGGTTACAGAAAGACACAAGATGACTCAAAAATCCTGCTGTAAATCACACCTTGATGCTTCTGTCCACGTCTCCATTACAGAGTGAGATCAGAGGGACTGTGAATGGTTTCCATACAGGATCCAGAGTGTTCTTAATCACCTGAGAGAAATGAATTACAGTACAAACACTGAAATAAATGAAAAGACTTCTTAGGACCATTCCGGTTCATGGTCATTATTCCCATTTTAAAATTCCATGACTGTAGAAACCCTGCAGGCAACATCTTTCCCTCATCAACACACCTCCCAGATAACAGGAAACATTCGCAGAATTAAAGTTCTCTCAGTTATTTAAAAACATTCTTGCAGTGAAGCTAGTAAAATGATTTTAACATTATACAATCAAAAATGTTATTCTTAAGTAGTTATTAGAACGTTTTCGAAATATTACTGAATTAAAAAATGTTTAAACTTTTTTATAACCAAGCAATAACGCTAATACAACGTCTAAAAAACAGGACATTTTGAACATTCCTAGAACTTTTTGTCAGTGTTGTCCAGCCGTTCATTGTTTTGTATTATTTGTAAGGCAAACGGTAAACAATAGATCTTTTATCTGTCCGTCATTCATCAGATGGACAATCATGAAACACGTACAAACTTTATGAGATATCATAATCACCACAGAGTTTTACCTCTGTTCTGTGAACCATCATCCATTTTCCATCCTCCCCTTGTTTGTGGAATTCTAAATAAGGATCTGATTTTCCGAAAAAGTCCTGGAACACAAGTCGCAATAAAAACAACATCATATAAATGAAGCTGAGAGCTTTTAATGTGCTTGAGTTGGTGCTTGTAAGCTCTCAACTCACTTTTTTATCCAGCTTCTTCCCACACATGGTCAGGGTGATTATTCTGTTGTCTGATAACTCCTGCGCTGTTATCTAGAACAAACAGAGCGTGTCATGATTCTAGAACTTCATCAGCGTATCCGTTTCAGTGTGTGTCTGATGTCTTACTGTGATGGAACCCTTTCCTGCTGGCTTGCCGTTTGCTAAAACCAGTGGTCGATGTAGCTTCTTATTTGACACGATCTAAAACAGAACAGGTGGCCCATCAAACACATAAGCAGAACCATTTTTGTGTGGCAGAGAGATATTTTCACAACTATGACTGTAAAAATGAATTCCTAATGATTATTTAATTACAGTAAAACTGTAGCTGGGGCAGCGGGTGAAACATGTTACCGTACCACTCCGAGCGTGCAGATGAACTCTCCCAGAAAGTCGTGCTCGTAAAGCTGTGAGCTGGATTTGTCCTCGTCAAACATGGCGAACTTGAGTTTCTGGACCTCCTCGAAGTGATAGTCCACTTGAAATTTCACACCAAACACTGGATTCAGGTTGTTCACGGCGGTCTCTGTTCGAGCCAGCTGATGCATGTGATTGGGCGGGGTGATTAATTGTCATGCCAACAAAACTCTTCCAACTTGGCTAGTTAACATAAGTGTTAACTGCCCTGTGTCACAATGTTGTACTACAATAAACTGACAGCCTATAATCCCACATTGCATTTGTTTTCAAACAGTTGTACATAAACATTGTGTTGAACATATGTTGTATTATTACATTTTGCATACATGTACAATATTGTATATTGCAGGCTCTTTAGATATAAGCAATCTATCTTCATCTGAAAAGCCTTTGACCGTGCATTTCTATACAACAAATGCATTCCTTTGTTTCCCTGGTGTTTCCATGGTTACGCTGTGCAGTGATTTCATGTGCAGGTCTGCCATACTGACCAGCAGCCTGACCTTGTGATGACTGGACAGCTCGGGACTCAGTACCCGAGACTGCAGTGACACACTCACACTGACACCTTTATATCGCTCCTCTATGCTTCCTTTTCATTATTCTTTATTTAATACCTGTTATTTCTGTGCCCCTTTATACAGCAATGGCTCCACTACTCTGTGAAAGTACATTGAAAAGTAAATACTTTTGAATACCCCTTACCTCCACCCAGTTTCCATCCACCTCGTGCAACAGAACGCAGAAGGGGTCGGACTTCGACGTCACATCACGATCCAGCAGGCTGGAGCCACAGACAGAGAGCTCCACCTTTGTGACGCAGTGCTGGGGCCCGATGGCAGGACCCGCATTGGGCCTGGAGCCCAGAGTATAGGCCATAGAGATGGGAAGACCTTCTCTCCCACACCCTGGAGACAACAAGCTGTGAATAACTTCTCAGTCCACCTTTTTGTATTTTCATTTGCAAAGTGCTTAATTTGCACAAAGTAGCTGATATTTACATATACATTTACTGATTTCCTAAACTGCATCGCGCTGAAGTTTGAATGTCTGCAGCACTGGCTTCACAGCACATATAACAATCATTTTCAGACTGTTTCTTAAAACATTTGCCCCCGCCACTGTACTCTGTTATCAGTAGAGTCATTGTGGCCCTGTCAGACTGGTTGGGGAGCTCAAACCCACAGGCAAAATTTTTATAGTTTCACAGAAAAGTCACAATGCTTACACTTCAAGAATCATTCGAGGATTGGTGAACACATTATTCACATTATTCAACAAAAGAAAAGTGTAGGACAGTGAACCTGAGTCTTCGGAGGAAATAAATTACAACAACACACTGCACTGTTTAACATGTTTTCACAGAAATGCCTTGGCCATATTTTTGTGAGACTGGATGAGTTCAGGGCCAACTGACAAACAACTCCGCAAATTAATACCAAACATGAAAACACTCTTATGATTTCCACACGCAACAACACGCACACACAAAACATGAGCGTCACACCAAGACATGAGGAACACAGTGAGGGCTCTGGTTGCTTAGATACTGATGTACCACCCTCATTTTCTGTGTTAATGTCACAAACCATTAGGCGATGACCACCCTAACCGAGGTATGCGAGAAAGATTTGAGCCAAAAACATGTTACACAGAATCACATTACATCACCTCCAAATGTCATTACAACTTAGCACATTAACAACAGGAACTACAATTAGTTAATTTGATTAATTATTGCCCACAGCTTGGCAGTGGTACTTGGAAATAAATATACTGTTCCAGAACAGCTTAGTTTAGTTGGCCTGTTGATCAGCATGTCTACCAAGTGGTCACAACACACGAACGTACCACATCACATAAAGATCAAACAGAGAGAGAGAGAGCGACCAATCGGAGATAATAAAAAACACCAAAAGATTGGCTAGCTATTATCTAGTGGCATAATCTGAAATATGATATCTGAGGGATGGGGATCACTAAGGGATAATTTACCAAAAAAAGAAAATTGTCAATTTTTGCTTACCCGTACGACTTTCTTTTCTTGCATGGAACACATAAAGGAGATAAGATGCTGAATGTTGACTAACTAACTCATTTACTTTAATTGTATAAAACATGCAGTGGCATCAAACATTTTCTCATGTTTGGATTAATAAAGGTGTGGATCCACTGAGAGTCAATAAATGACAACAGCATGTTCATTTCTAGGTAATCTAACACTTTTTGGATTACCCTGGTACCCAAATTAAAACAACATAAACTGTCTTTTCAATCAGTTGGTAAACTGTAAAAAAACACACATTTGTTTTCATCTTAAAACGGCATCTTTAATTTTCTAACCTCACGGGTTGTTTAGACTCTAAATGAACTCAATCAAATAGCCGTTATGTTCTACAGCACAGGCTGTAGAAAACAATGTTCATTAAATCATTCTGCGTCTTATCTGGACTCATCCATCTGAGGTGACATCAACATGACTTAGCCTGTCTGAAAATCACCTCAGTACTCATCACTGATCTGTAAGGTGTAGCACCAGCAGCAGAGAGGCGTTTGGGGTTTTGAGGTGTGAACTACATGCATGCATCCACCTACTCTACAAAAAACGAAACAAGATCAACTTTGAAGACATAACCATAAGCATTAATATGTGCCGATTCATAAAACACAAGCCTTACATTTCTGCCACATTTCTTCCATTGTGAGTGCATTACTGTACACATGTAAATGACAAGTGAAAGTTATTTTGTAACATTTATGGCGACGGTGGTTATTTCTAACTTCATTATGTATCAGAGCACTTTCCAGGTGACTGACTATAAAAGAACAACAACCACAACGAGTGTCATTTCCTCATCATTACCACAAACTTAAAAAGGCTTTTTCAAATTACAGACATGAAGAAATAAAGTGAAACCTGTTCTTAGGGAAACGAGTAAAAATGTACAAATGTACAAATGAGCAACATTCAGGAGAAGATCAGCTCTCTGATGTAAAGGCATGCAGTACATTTTCTCTTATGACTAACGATGTAGGTTTGATTTTTTTGTAACAAAAACAGATTTTATAAACGCATCTGGATAAATGACAAGATCCTGAGCGTGTCCTTTTACTGGGGCTGGTGTATGTGTAGTTTACAGAGGTCACAGAAAATACTGTCATAATATCAGAACAGTGTGCTGCGTGTTGTGTCCATTGCTCTGACACTGAAGCAGCAGGTTAAGCGTCGCGTTTCTTGTTTAGCTGTTAAACCGCATCTTTAAGAAAGAATATAAACAGCGCGACATCCTGTTTACTGTACTATACGATCTCGAGCCATTCAATACACAGAAAGAAAAGTTAATAATGGTTAACTGAGAGCGGTTTAAATTCTGTCTAAGCGGAAACCTGGACAACAGGTAAGTTCAACCCACAAAAGACTGAAATTCACAAGCAATCGTACGTGCAATGACGTTAAACAGTCTCCAGCTGCAAAACACAAACACGAATAAGTCGGCATGAATTTTAATATTAATGAAGGTTAATTTATCAAACGCCATTCGGCTGGTTGTCCTACAGATCTGCATTCTTTATGTTAATGCGCAATTGTTATTATTAAGAAGCGCTTTTTTGTTTCTTAATCTGTTCTTGTTTCTCATTCTCGCAAAACTCTTTATGCTTTTAGCGTTAAAGTGTCGTCCAGCAGGTGTTTATGAATGGAAATGATGACTTCGTAAAGTCACTGTTACCTCTCGAACCCGGTGCACGGAACGCGCGGTTTACTTCTCCTGAGCGCCTTTCTGTCGTTCGGTCTAGTGGTGGCACCAGCTCTGGGGTTCAGGGTGATTTGGGGTTGATGGCATTATCCCGGTGTAAAGACGGCGGCAGTGTGCGGTGAACGGCACAGACGCGCTCCGCTGCCTGACGCGCGCTCGATGAACGCGACGCTCGTGTAGTTTTCACAGCTCTGACAACTCCGCCCGTGTCCACATCTGTGATTCTGTCATTACCGCGAGCTGGGCTCTCAGAAAACAGCCCCCAAACAAACGGAAACCATTGGAAAACATAACACACACTGGCCTTGGTTGGGTTTTACATTTAACAGCGTTATATATTGACGTGTTTGGCAAAGACACACGAACTGCTGTATTCACAGACACATGAATGAATGTGTTTATGTAGTTACGGTGTCGCTGTGACGCGGGAGTTTATCCAAGTGAACATGCTACGGTTCTGAGATCAGTGGTCCAAGCAGCCTTACTAGATTAACATGATGTTTACTGCCATCTTGTGGTAATAATGCAGCAAACAAACTACAGACAGCACGTATGTCAGTTTGGTACACTTAAGCGGATGAATGTGTTGACAGGTGAGTAAATAAGAGGCGTCTTAAAAATTATGAAAAACAAATTTTCCGTGTACTCAGAAACACCAGAGGAATTAAAAACTGATCAGTGCAATTTTTCATCACATTGACCATACATTGCATCATATTATGAACAAAAAAAGACTTCTCTGGCATCTGCACTAATATAAATCCAGATATAAATACACACTTTGAAGAGAACACAACGCGGTGCTGTCCAGGGAGTGTCACTTGTTAGTGAAAGTGAACTGAAGCCCCCTTTTGAATAATTTAGTTTTTTGTTAAATTTGTCCTCTGGATCTGAGATGTTGCAACCCGCATGTAAATATTTCTTGGCCTGTTCTTACACCACACGGACCAGAGGCTGTTACTAGTTCAATTTCCATTAGACAGCCATATTCCAGAATAAATAAACTGTTGCTCTAATGAGGTAATGTGTTCTCCAAAACAATCCAGTATAACTGCTAGCACTACACATATTATTTAAAATACACAAAACGGAGAGAGGGAATAAAAATGTGAGAGAATGACGAGTTTCAGATGTATTGAGAAGATGAGAAGCTCGGTCTGGGTTCTTTTAGCTTCTATCATCTTTAGCCTGTCTAGAGGACATACAATCACTCAAATGGAAAAATCTCAGCTCATGTGTGTACATCAACTAGTTTAACTCGTTGAGTTATATTGAGTCTAAAAACTACTATTGTTACATTACCGATATACCTATATATATATACTGTATATATACATGCTACTTGGATTAAAGTGGACAAGACAAAATGACATACCAAATTATAAAATGATCTTATTAATGTATTGAATAAAATAAAGTGTTGTACCCGAGTTATTTATTCAGATGTGACCCAGTTTCGTTTGGGAGCACAAGGAGAGAATATTAAACAATTGTGACACATCATATCGACTCCTTTGTCCAATTTGTTTGGAAAATGTACATTTTCATTACAATGTATTTGTGCTCTGCTCACTAGCACCGCACAGTAGCAAAATAAAACAACTGCATTATCTTACCTAAATGATTTTAAACATTAAACTTAATGTTTTTTAGCTTCTACACCACATGACATAAACATCACAAACAAGTTTTGTAATTATTTCATCTCATCTCAACAAATGTCACAGTGTTACACACAGCTTCCTTACGTTTCCATTTTGTTTTTAAACAATTTACAGTCGTTGAGAAAATATGTGGAGTAAATCTGTACATGCGTCAGTTTACCAGGAATTGTCTTGTACATTGAACATGCTCATTAATTTTGTGCACACAATAGGATAATATATGTACGTATGTAAATACATTAAGACTCAAAGTGAAACAGAAACAAATGGTTTATTTCTTATTTCTTTGTACAAAGATGTGTTTTTAATATTGCTTACAACTAAGCAAAGCAATGTTACATATAAAATAAAAGACAGCAATGCTACAGTGTTGATAAACACCAGATTAAAAACAGTATTTTTGTCTAACGACTATTTCTCTATTGGTTTCTTTTCTCCTGTCAAGTACCAAAGTGCAGCGTCTTCAAGAAAAGACACAGAATTCAAAGTAAGGTTTTCCCCCGAGAGGAACAACGAACTCTTCCGTGTCACTGAACTGCACATTCTTCTTATAATATTTACACATAGCAGAGCGTCTGCGTGACTTTCATGAACACATTACTTGTTTCACAATTAAAACAGAAAAGATAATCATATTCTCCTGCCACAAAGAGAAAGAACCAAATTTGTTTTCAAAGTGAAACAAATGCCAAACGCCCTCCATCAACGATGGCCTTCATTGTCCAAGTCCAAGTTGAATTCTTGGATCACTTCATTGTGAAACACTCCAAGAAAATGAAGCCCTGGAGCTTAACAAAGAGGTTCAGACCAGACCACTGATACCACGGATGTCAATGAGGATCTGAAGTGCTTGCGAAAACCATCCAGAAGTATTTACATCTCCATGTCTCAGAACTCATAATGTGCAACCATTCAGAAAAAGGAGATACATATTTTCTCTTTTTCAATAAGCAAAAGAAATCAGTGATTTATAACCTACATTAATCCTGTTCACTCCAATGGTGAGGTCGTGGGCTCTAAGTCTGGTTTTGACTACTGTTATTTTAATCAGTCTGGCTCTGTTATCAGTTTGCCACCCCTTGTGGAACCTCTGGTATCAGAGAAGCAAAGAAGGTTTTAAAGAAGACCCAGACGGTCCAGAGGATGGGTGGTCTAACTGCGGGAACAGGCACTGCTGTCACAGGAGGTTGAACAACTTCCTCCGGAGCAGCATCTGCATCCTCCTCTCCAGCAGGGGGCTCCACCTTCCAAAGGAGGAATTAGTGAGCACATTCTCACGCACACATACTTACACACTCCACTTCCAAATGCAAGTACAAGTGCAGCATTTTCTCTTTTAATCACTCACTGGTTCTGGATGTGCATCCTCATTCTGGTTTTGTTGGTTCTGAATGACCTCTGGTGCTGGCTGGTTTTGAGGTCTGGCTTGGGGTCTTTGTCTAAAAGGAAACCAGCCCACTGTGTGTCTGAGGAAAACAGGGAGTAAAGAAGCAGTTAGAACGTGAGAACAATAAAACAAAGTATAAATGCAATTTTTCAAAAGCCGACTCTGAGTTCAGACCACACTCTCATCAAGACGAAGCGCAGTAGCAAACCGATTATTTTGTTTACACAATAAATTATTTGTATTAAGCTTAAAACTCACAGGTACATAATCAGCAAGCTGCTCATGACCAGCACAAACCGGCTCACACTGGAGTAGAAGTATACAATGCTCAGGAAGACACCCAATCGGGATGCAGTGTACACCCAATCCAGCCAATCACGGTTCAGGTCCTCCTCATCTTCCATCACTGGTCCACCCTGAGCATTCATACGAAGATTCTGATTGGCATCCTCTGGATTAATGAAAGCAGGACCCGGGGCATTCTGATTGGCTGGCAGGTTGTTGATGGGGCCCTGATTGGCTAAAGCTCCAGGTACTGTGGCTTGATGAGGGGCAACAGGAAGTGAGGAATGGGCGGGTGCTGGAGCTGAAGCGGCAGCTGCCATGGCAGCATGACTGAAAGACCACAGCATTCAAACACACAGTTAGTCCCGTACAACAAATATCAAGAGAAAGTGCCTGTACATGTGAATGGGGTGGTATGTTCACTCTGTAGGACGTATCAATCACTTACTACTGCATGTAATACTGGCGAGCATACATCTGCTGTAGCCACAGAAGCTGCTGTGGACTGTAGAGGGAGTAGGTGGGAAAGACTGGGTGATTCATTGCTGCCGTTACAGGCCTGAAAAACATGACAGACATTTAAAGGGCAAGTTTGGAGAGGCTAGCAACAGCAAGCTAGCATTTAAAGCATAAGATCCTGCCCTCTTCAAAGCCACACCCCCTCCAACACATAAGTGTATGCAGAGTTTGATACATCGGTCTAAGTTCAATGATTGGATGAACATTTTATGGTCCACAGAAATATATTAATAAAAATATATTAAGACCACTATGTCATTGCTGTCAGGATGTGACTTTTAACCAGCTTCACAAAACATGTTTCTGGGAAAATAAAGCACCAAATCCTAATGTGAAAGCAAAAGGAACTCACACAGATGTGCTTGTACCAGCGCCAGTGGATGTGACAGAGTCAGTGTGACCTCGCTGCCTAAGGCCGTCTGGAAAGGGTGCAGAGGTTACAGGTGGTGCTGGAGACTCTGTGCTTCGGCCTGCAGTTAGTGAGGATGACTGAACACTCTGCTGTGCTGTTGAATTCTGTACACAGATGAGAAACAGATTTCTGAACAGGATGAGCAGAACAGCTGCTTATCTGAATCTGTTACAGGAAGACAGCAGTGGTATCTCCACAAAACTGAAAGAACAACACTTTCCCCTGAGAAACATCTCAGTTTTATTACCACTAAACACACTGTGAACTTATCAAATAAACTCCCATTAGCTACAAGACTACTTACAGAAACACTCTAATACCTCTTTAACCACATGACTGTTCTCATAACATAATAATCTTAAACTCATATAATGTGGTTTTCATGATTTCAATAACTGGTGCTTTTGGTAGAATTAATGTAGCATTACACATGCAGCAGAATAATGCAAACACATGTAAATAAGGACAAACATACTTTGGGTCTCGCTCCTAGTTGGGCAGCCGGCTGGGGTCTCAAAGCGCACACCAAGTGAAGAGTGGGTTTAGTATCTGGAGCCGCCTATTAATAGAAGACAAAGATTGTCTCTCTGGATAAACATTGGCATCTGGAAGCCAAGTATACACAAACCCTGATTCTTTTAATAGATTTGTTGAGGAAGCATTTGGCACTGTGTTTTGAGGTGGCAAAAACAATTAACATTAAAACTGTCATTTTTTGTTAAACTAAGCTCTGACAGTTTGTGTTTAAACATGTGACTCTTATACTGATTTAGAACTATATAAATCTGAGGACATCCTCCCTTTTCTGGTTTAATTACACATCTTGCCAGAGGGGCTGTTAGTAATCTTCAGCATAAACAGCTTTGAAATCTGACTAACTACAGCACGTGGTAAGAGGATCAGGCAGAAACTACAGAACAGTTGTTTAATGGGTGTTTGTGAATACACCTCTAATCTTTGTGATCAGTATTCTTTGTAAAATGATGACAACAGAAAAACAGGGATTAGCTGCATTCTCATGTCTGTCTGGTTATTATTATGACACATGCAGCCATGTGCCTGGTGTATACCATCCTTCAATATTTATTCGGCAATGATAAAATCAGCAGTTTTGGCATCTTCAAGGCCTTCTTTACTGCTAATGTAAGGAGAGCGGTACTTGAATCTTGCTATTAATTTGCACCATGTAGAGCTGTTTTAACGTGCTTGTCAACCTACACAAAACATCTGTTTACTCACCTTAGACAAAACATCCCTCATATGCAGGTCATCAGAAAGCAGCTTGCCTGAGTAAATAAGCCTCTGATCTTTCTCAGCCTGTTAAAAATGAGCCCAAACATCGAACACTCGTCAAGAGTCATAGTTGTTTGTGTCTTACAGACGTCAAATACATTGCGAGGGGATCAATTCAGTGCATGTTATAATACACGCATTGTATGAATGTTGTATTAAATGTAATTGCATGTTAAAGAGGTATAATGTGATTTCCTGGAAACGGTCTGCGCATTAATAATAAATTACCGCAAACAGGAAGTGAAAATACAGTTTAGTTGAGTACAGATGTGTACAATCTGCTGGTTTATCTGTTGAGGAATGCTGACGGTCGGTAGATGTAAACCGACATGTTTAGGGTGAAGAAAACAAACCCGAACCTACCGGGTTGTTGGGATAAACCTTCGAGAGGTGACATTTGAGATCCTTCACCGTCCAGTCCAGGCGCACTCCGCCGATCAGCTGATCGCCCTGAAACTGATTCGGCGTTTTAATGATCAGCGCGATCTCTTTATCCGACACCTCGGGATTGACCATTTTCCTTTACAGATATTACGAATGGCGTAAAACCAAACTACAAGCACACGGTGTGCTGGTGACTCGATCAGCTGTTACAGCGCCGAGCTGACGGATGAGCTTCAGGAAGTTTCGGGCTCAGATGAAGTATTTGCGTGTGTTGTTTCCAAACACACTGTGGCCGCCTGTGATTGGCTGCCGCTCGCTCGCGCTCGGAAGTGCTGCCGGAAGTGTTGTGATTGCGTCATGACGCTCGTGCTCTTAGTACAGTGAAGTATGAGTGAGTTTAAAGGGCTTAAATTATGGCGTCAAGAAAAACAATGCTTACATGACATGTAAGTAGTAGTTTATTAAATGTATTTCGTAACATTTGACAAGCAGTTTAAAATCATTACAAAAAGAAACAACTAAATATTGCAATTGTTGAATTAAGGTACAGTACTCTCAACAGAGAGGCTTGTAAATATTCATTACACCTAATTTCTGTTTTCAAGAGAAGATTATGTGACTAAAGACACGTTTGCATAAATTAGTGCATCTGGAGAAAGTGCGTAATATCAAATGCAGCAAAAACTATTGTATGACATTTAATATTTTGAATTGACAATTAAAAAGTATATAGACAAAAACTGTTATGAAGAACAAACTTAAGTATTAAACGCAGCATGAAATATGAAACATCTGTCATAATGTAATTTTAACAAGCCATTATCAAATATTCACATGTCTTTCTGTTGGATGCAGACGTGTGATCAGTTCTGTCAGGTAACGGTGCTGTTTACTGGCAGTACAGCGTCAGCACATTCTCCTGATTGCCTCGAACAAGAAGAACCGGAGGTCGAAGGTCACGTGACACAATCTCTAGCCAAGCCATGTAAAGGGCACTGGGACACGCCCCTCTCCGGCCCACAGGCATAGTTCTGCCAAACAAAAGATGAAAATGACTGTGATGTGAGAGATGTGATCGGCTAACAGTTAGACACTGCAGAATGTCATCATAATGATGTCATGTAAACACGTCGTGTTTAAATAAACACTTACACCACGATCAACGCTGCATCTCTCGAGTAGTCTTGAATAACTTCATTCAGGCGGATCTGTCGGAGGGACTTCACCAATACAGGACACAAAATATTACAGATCTATTCAAATACATGCTCTGAAATGTGTATTCTTGTAATGGCACCATTGTGACCTACTAAACTATGAATTACCTTAGCTGTGAACTTTTCCACATCATCATCAGACACCATCCAGGGACCGTCTCTTGTGGTTTCATCAGCTTCTTGATCGTTCTTTTGGACCGTGCTCACTCTGTACGACGCTATAAGAGCTTCAAATCTCTTTATGCTGTTTTAATAAGTGGAGGTCAGAAATACATTCATTTCAAATTCAAATAAATCCCACAGCAAGTTAGAAAGATTTATCAGAATGAAAAGAGCAAGAGACACGTTACTGCTCAGACTGCGGTTTCGCATTGATGTCAGGAAGAACTTGAATATCCTGGAAACCCAGACGAAACCTGCTGATCAGACCCTTGAGCCTGTAATTCACACACACACACACACACACACACACACACACACACACACACACACACACTCTCTCTCAGCTGTTGCTACTGAGCTTAATCATAGAAGACAACCTGCAAACTCACAATAGAGGATATTGGTAATAAAAATACGTAAGACTATAAGCCTTGTCTACTTTTATACCTGAACAATAAGATATTTAATAAGCTAAAATAAATTGTTATTAAACAATGAATGTTAAATATGAATGACTCAGATTATATGTGATCATACTCAGATTATATGTGTAAAATTGTCACAGAAGGTATCAGAACGTTACACATACTCTTGTTTCTGCTCGTCAATCTGTTGCGCTTCACCTCCAACAAAAACTCTGACTTTACATCCGGCCCAGCGCTTCTTCCGGGTCAGAAGATACGGCACCAGCAGAGTCAGACCTGACAACACACTCATACTGTTACTATAGCTTCATCTTCTTTAAACATGACTCTATAGAATATTAATAAAACTCACCCCCATCATCAGAGAGCCAGTACACATCAATATTCCTCTTCCCCTGCCGGGACTGGAAGACAGTGGTGGGCTGGGACATGGTCATAAGTGTCTCAGGGTCCACTGAAACACATGGAACAGCAGAAAGCAAATGTTCTGATGCAGATCATGTTATATCTGGTCTGATGTAAACGGTCCGAGGATTTGAGGGTTTGCATACATACATGATGTGATGATTGGGGGTGTTGTAGTATCAGTGGGGCTTTTTGTGGCAGTTCCTTGTTCCGCGGATGTCTCGAACCCCAGATTCACTGTGATGAAGGGAGAATTCAGTCAGCCGCAGTGTTATTTCTGGGTCAGTGTTTTCAATCAAGAGCTTGTGAATAAATTGCAAAGGTGAGTTAATGTGGAGTTTTGAAGCGAGTCTTACCGTGTGTCTGCATTGTTCGACTGATGTCAAGACCCTCCTTCATCCGGAGAACACACACACCGTATTGAAGGTCAAACGCATCACTAGGAATATACGGCGTAAACAGTCACATGTCTTCAGGGACGTCAGAATTCATCATTGAAAGAATAATAAACTGTGATACACATACTGCAAAGTTCCAATATAGTTCTCTATGTTGCTCGGATGACCTTTGCGCCAGTTCCTTTTAAATCCCATCACTAGAACATTCGGCTTCATCCGACCCAGACCCGTACTCTGGAACAGAACCACCAGAAAAATACATCAACAAACCATCAGATTCATTTCGGTGGCACAGCACCATCAGACACAGAAAAGTGAAATAAATGATGTTTGTTTTGAGTGTGTGATGCAGTAGATTGTGAAGCATGGTGCATTATGGGACATGAGTGACCTGCAGCAACGTCTTCACACCAGCACGAAAGTCATCAGCGACTACAGTGTGGTAGAAGGACTTTATGCGTCGCTTGTTTAGCCAGTTTAAATGAACAGCGGTGTTGGCTGGGGCCACTGTGTCTGGTGAGGGCCCCCCCTGTCAACAACACACATACAGTGTTCAGGAGAAAAGGTTAAAGGGTCTTTAGAGTTTCCATGACCATGAGAACCCTCCTGACAGCTGTTTCTAATGCTACACTCACCATAATGATATTTGCACATATCATCAGACTCTGGTTCTTGGTGAAGGTGCTGATAAAATCCACTATAGAAGGCCGCATGCAGGGCGCCCCACAGAGAACCAGACACTGTGGCCTGAGAGAAAGAACAGAGCCCGAGCAGAAACAGAGAGAGAGAGAAACATATGGAATATTCTTCAGCAAGGCCTCGTGAAAACAAACAACAACATGGAGGGAAAGATACAGAATTGGTGTATTTGGTTTGACCCTGTGGGGGACACAATTATGTACCTGTAATTTTTGATATGGTCTTCCACCTGGTTGAGACCTACACAGTGAGATAGTGCCATGTTATATGAGCTGGCCTGCACTGATGAGCCCCAGTTGACCTCTGAAACACAAGAGTTATTCTGACTGCATGATCATCCACATGATGGACTGATGAAGTTCATACAACAAAATATTTTCACAGAGACCACAAACTACACAGAGTGTCTTACTGGGCTTCGTATAGAGCACATATCCCAGCAGGAAGATAATAATGCCAATGGCTATTAAAGCAGCCCACCAGGTCAACAGAAACATGATGGTCACAGACACCACAGCTCCCAGTAAAGACAACCACTTGCTGTAGAATCGGAATGTTGGACGCCAGCCTGCACACACACAGTTAGAATGGGAAACATTTGCCCCAGCTAACAATTCTAGGTTGTGAGAATGTTTTCACAAGTTTGTTTTCACGTAACAAAAATGTTTAAAAAATGATTTTGAATGTTATAGGAGAGTTCAGACCTTGTGTGAATATAATTACTTGGTTATGAGAACGTTATTTAAACTCTGTAACATTCCACTAACATTGCTGCACAAACATTTCTGATAACTTTGAAAGAATATTTAAAAAATGTTAGCCAGTGTTCTGAGAATGTTCTCTGTTAGCTTAGTGTTAAATATCTGAACCACTAATAGCGCCAAACACTTTAGAGTTATAACGCTATGAATGGCTGTATAATGTGATATGATTGCTTCAGAACATGTCTTGCTTACATTAGCTTGTTTACACAATTCTACTGCAGGAAAAAAACTGTCGCTGATCTGCAAACAACCATTCAAATCTGTTCAGAACTGATGAGTGTAAATATTACAGTATAGACTGTTAGCTCGACCCAGCACTCACCTGGTGAGTTAGTGATGGAGGCATGAAAGCAGCTGAAGTTGATGAGAGCGTAAGAGCAGAGAAAAAAGTTGGAGATGATGGGAGCAATGGTGTTCAACTCCGCTGAAATATAAACACCAGCACAACTGTTAGTAAGTAAACTGTCTACTGTAAACTGTCTACAGTAAATGTCTACAGTAAACTGTCTACAGTTGTCTACAGTAAACTATCTACAGTTGTCTACAGTAAACTGTCTACAGTAAATGTCTACAGTAAACTGTCTACAGTTGTCTACAGTAAACTGTCTACAGTAAATGTCTACAGTAAACTGTCTACAGTTGTCTACAGTAAATGTCTACAGCAAATGTCTACAGTAAACTGTCTACAGCAAATGTCTACAGTAAACTGTCTACGGTAAATGTCTACAGTATATTTCTACAGTAAATGTCTACAGTAAACTGTCTACAGTTGTCTACAGTATGGAGGAGATATAGGAGTGAATCTAGGGGTCCAGGGCTTCAGTTTGGTACCTTACCAATAAGAATGAAGCATACAGCAATGACATAAGCCAGCAGATAACTTCTCAGGGGTTCATCATTCTTTCCATATCCTTTCCCGAAAAACCCAATGCCGGGATACAGATTGTCTTTACAAAGGCACTACAGAGAGAGAGAGAGAGAGAGAGAGAGACAGAGACAGAGAGAGAGGGATAGAAAAAGATAAAGAACGAAGGGCATGAAGTTCATTTACAATCAACAGAACACATACAGTGAAACACGAGGTTGAGAATGTCACCTGGAAAACTTTAGGGGCGGACACCAGACAAGCCAGAGCTGATGAGAGCGTGGCTCCAAAAATGCCGGCAGTGATGAGAGGAGCACATGCAGACACCATGCTCATGGTCTGTCATATAAAACACAAGAATATATTGTTTCTATTGGGTTGTTGTTTCTATTATTGTTATTTATTTGCTTTTGACAGAAAATGATGGGGAGAGGAGATGGGAAACAGGACATGACGTCAGCCAGACTCAAACCTGTGTTGCCCGCATGAGCGCCACATTGTAACGCATCAGAACTTATGACAAATTGATGTTTAAGTGTCCGAATAATGGGTTAAAAAACATCCAAGAGAAATATTTCATTCTGTTATGCTCCATAACTGTCAGGTTGTGGATAAAGCAGGAAACATTTGGACATAATGATGACCTGGTAATTATTAATGAGACCGTAAGGGCAGGTCTTGTTGGTGATACATTCAGTGAAGTTCCAGTTGTAGTTGCAGGACACACCCAAACAGTCCTCAGGAGGCACAGTGGGGATAAATGTGTCATTCAAACTACCAGAAGCATCACGCACAACACAGGAGCCTGAAACACAGTGAAATATCACAGGGGCAGAAAAACAACTCGAGTGTAAGTGTAACTGATGCTCTGACTACAAGTCAGGAATACAAAAACATTCATTAAGCAATAAAATAATAATCAGCGGTATAAACTGTATTGGCAGACACTTATGATACTCACCAATAGTTATTGAGATAATGAGGTAAGACATAGTGGTCCAAAAAATAGCCAGCATTGTGCCACGGGGTATAGCAACATTAGGATCCTATTGGTGTGTGTGTGTGTGTGTGTGTGTGTGTGTGTGTGTGAGAGAGAGAAACAGCCAGAAAAACAAGGGTTTATACACCTGAGGTCCCATACATAAATGCGCCAAATAAAATGTTTTATCAGGAAGAAATATTGGGAGCTAATCTTGCCTTGAGATCTCCAGAGATGTTAGCCCCTGCAAGAATACCTGTAGCTGAAGGGAAGAAGATGGAAAACATGGCAAAGAAACTGCCCTCCGGACCACGCCAGCCGGGCACAAAGTTAGCAGCAAAAACATCAGCTGTTAAACACAAATGAAGACCTTATAAAGAACATATGGTTGTGTAATCTCACAAACACTGAGGACATGAGACATGGAGGACAGGAGACATGGAGGACATGTATTTATTATCATATTTAGATCACACTGAGAAAATTGCCCTCTGACCCCTGTAGCTGAAAAATCCTTTGGCTTCCTTCTGTGGAGTTGATGGGATAATGGTTCCTACAATGTAACTGGCAAAGGAGAGCATAATGACCAAGAAGAACAGGATCTGGGCCTGAGAGACAAACAAAACCCGGACTGGAGTAATATTTGTGACTTTGCTGTAATCCAGATGGACTTAAAATTGTTTCGTTTATTAAACAAACCTTTGACTCCCATTCCATCCCGGCCATTGAGATGGCCAGCAGGCAGGTGACAGTAATCACTCCGATAATACGAATATCATTCAGTCGGTCTACCATACTGACTTCAGTTTCCTGATATGAGGATTGGAAAAGAATACAAATTAAGTGTGCCAAAAACATGAGCAGCAGTGAGTTAGCTTCTTAGCTAACTTTCAAACTTTAGGAAAGATCACAGATGAAATAACAAAATATCAAAAATATCAAAAAAAGATTCAACTGGATCAAACAGAGACTTTTGCTTTTCAGATTAGTTTCCTGAGAAAAATTTGAGCAATTTCACTTCTTGAGTTCCAAAGGTGAGATCTCAGCAAATTAGAAACTGTTCATCAAAGTTAGAAAATTAAAGAACTAAAATATAATTAAATAAAATGGAATGCTCCAGTATGTCTCGTGAGGTATGAATGAGCAACATCTGAGCAACAGTACTGCTGTTCTGTGTACTGGATCACATCACCTGCATGAGCGCCTGCACAGTTTCAGCAAAGCCCACGGTGTGCATGGCCACAGCTACAGCATTAGCAAACGCAAATATGAGTCCGATGGAGCCGCCGAGCTCCGGACCCAAACTACGAGAGATCAGGAAATATGTTCCACCTGAAGAAAAGGAACAGACTGTGAACTCCACACTAATCTACTGCTGCTCTGATGACTATTAAATGACACATTGTTGGATGGAAATGATGGAGCTTTACAAAGACCAAACTTCGTTTATTTTAACGAGCACATTTGAAAGTAAACCTTCGTTATGTTTGAAGCCGTGAGTAAAGGAAGGAAGTTTAGGTTGTTTTTTCCAGTAATACTTTTCTTTTATAAAAGTAATACCTTCATGATGTACGTTTTATACAGTTTTAGTCAAATCTACGACAATTTTTACCTCCTTTAACTTTTCCATTGGTGGCGATAGCTGATGTAGAAAGTCCAGTGATTCCCGTTATAGAAGATGAGACCAAGATTATAACCCACGTCAGACCTTTGACATGAGAAAGTGGAACGTGTTCATTTGATTAAGAAATAATGTAGAAACACACACAAACGTGTATCGCACGAATACATCATTTACCAGCCCTGAGGGTTTTTACAAGAACTAAACGGAAACCTTTTACTGTAAAACACACACAAAAAAGATCAAGAGAGATAACAGCAGAGGCTGACATACCAATTCCTGCCTGAGCTGTGATCCAGGGAAGCCTCAGGTACAGAATTACTCCCCAGATATTCAGCATACAGCGAATCTGCAGGGAGCAGAAGATACAGCAGTGCTGCTGGAATTCACTGCATTCAGATCAGCAGAACAGCTACAAATGTTTGAGCTTGGCTTGATTTGGACATTGATTAAATAGCTGTTGTTTTACCATGACACCCTGAGCCCATCCAAAGCGAGTTGGTTCTGGTGGAGGTTCTTCTGGTTCCTCTTCCTCTGGACTGGGCTTGTCCACACTGTTCTCATACAGAGGAGGAGGATAGGGGTCATCCTGGAGGAGAACTTAGTTTAGCTTAGGAAATCAATGTGTATTCTTCATATCGATACCATAATCGTGTTTTCAGCAGTTAGAATATATCTTCTTAAATGCTAATCAGGTGAGTCTTTCTTCTAGCCAAGAAGATATCACTGATATCTTTGGTATGATGTTTCTAAATATCATTAATCCTGAAAGCCGTTTCTGGTCTTACCTGAGGGTTGGAGTGAAGTTGAAACAGAGAAGGTCTTGATTTCTTTGCTCTTCCAAAAACTTCAGTGTTGGTATAAAAGTCATAATTTGGTGGCCTATCTAACGTGTCATATCCAGAAAAGACCCCAGAGCTGCGTGAGGCGATGCTGTCAGTGTCATAACTGCTACATCCTCCCAAACTGAATTTGCGGTCGTCTCCATTGCTCAGTGAAGACACTGGGAACTGACTTCTGTTGTTTGTCAGATTCATCCCTTCAATGGCCTGGTACCTGGTACCATAAGTAAAATAACTGAGTAAAGGGAGGAAGTGGTATGAGGTCTTATATTATACCTGAGCAGGAAGGAACCACGTTTGAATGTTTAATTAGTGTCCGAACATATCCTGGATCTTTTCTAAGAGGCATTAATTTTTAATTGTCACTGTAGGGCCTTCGGCTTGTAAACATCATAAGAACATGTTCTGGATTAGATCTCTGATAAGATATCCTTGACACAGGTTCTCAAGGACAACTGCATTCTGTGAGAGAAACGATACAGAACACATTTCTACAGCAGACATGAGCTCTGCTTCTACCATCGGAAGATCTATTGAAGAACATTTTAGCATTCATGCATTTGGAAGACAATTTTTCTTTAAAGGTGCTACACAATGCTAAAGAAGAACCATGTTTGTCTGATGGTTCCGTAAAGAACCTTTAACATCCATAGAACCTCTCTGTTTCACAAAAGGTTATTTATAGTGAAATAAATGTTCTAGTGAAACATTGTAGTGCAAAATGTTCTTTACACTGTTAAAAGGTAGGAAAGAAATGGTTCTTTAGAGAACCCAAAATGTTTTTTCTATGACATCGCTGTGAAAAACCTTTTTTAAAGCATGTACAATGTATTCCAACCCATACTGACCTTCATTTTAGCATGTTAACTCATCATGGGCAGAGGTTCCACCTGAAAGACTTTTGCCTTTATCAATGACTGATCACTGATCAGTTCTTCATTAACTAAAAGACAAATGTCTACCAGTTCACGTGACCCCGGGACCAGCTTCAGGTTAAGTAATTATTTCTGCTAAAATTGGTCTGGAAGCCCCGAAGGTGGAGCTTTTTCAAAGTAATTAGTGCAGATCCTACAAACGTACCCACAGGTGCTCCTGTCTGAAGCCCAGTTTTGATTAAACTTCTATTAATAGACACACAGCAGAAAACCAGCTACTGAACGGCTACTTTGAAATCCTTGTGCTGCCTGCAAGAATCTGTCATTACAAAGAGTTTAAGACTTAGATTGAAATGTTTCTACTGTACGTTACCCTGCTGAGTGTTACATAAAATCATGCTTAAAGCAAAATAATGTAGTAACTCTGTTAGAATTTCATACAATAAAACGACAGGGGAAACCTGAAACATTACAAAATCCATTGCAATACAATAGTCCAAGAAATAAGATGAGATCAACAGCTGTATTTAAATAGATTGTCATCATAAATTAAAAGTGACATTCTTTTAAGTATTATTATATAAACATTTTAAGTCTACAAGTCTAAGACCCTAAAATGATATTCAAGAGAAAAAAAAAACATTTTAGAATTTCAAAAATGAACGAGAAACAAACTGTGACATTGTTTGTCAAACTCCTTTATTTGAAAGTTCTTGGACGTTTGGACACTATATAAATTTTATATAGCTAATAAATATATAAACATATTACTATATACACAAATATTTATATATACACTAATTTTCTAAACCTTGGCTAAACCTGGTTTTATTTTAAACAACCACTGGCATCATTTTATGTTCATGTTGGATTCATGGACTGTAGGCAGGTATGAAGGGTCTGGATGAGGTGATCTCTGTCTTCTGGGGTTGATCTGTGTGTGGTTTCAGGGTCAGCGGTGCCGGGCCACCCTGGTGTTGTGAAATAGCCGGTTTATCACGGACCTGTGCCATCGGCCTGATTCACAACACCAGCTGCGGCACACGCACCTCACGGGCCGATCCGCGCCAATCGTTCAGCCCAACCTCTCCAGAAGTTCCCATACAGCAGGTCTGAAGTGAAAGTATTTTGTTTAAGGTGTGAGCTGCAGCTTCCTAAACAGTCATGCTATCTCACATTTAAAGCAACACAATAATTTTCCAGCTGTTCTAGATGTCAACAGTTTAAAGGCTCAGCGCTCAGAAAAGACTGGAGCAGATACTGATGTAGCCAACACATCCATCTGTGCGCTCTCCAGACGTTCCTCCATAATCAATGTCACACACATAACCCTGCCCTCTCTCTCGCTCTCTCTCACGACCGCTTATTGATAAAGAACACGGGTGCAAACCAAAACAAAGGCAAATATACATGGTTCTCACACTTTCTGACCAATGCTCTTTGTTTTCAGGTTTAAATGATTTTTGAAAATTCGGATCGACTTGTGAAGTGAAAAGAACTGACTGGAAAGATTTGCTCACAAATTGGACAACTGTGGCTTGTGATCAAACAGAATATGTACACAATATATAATATACAGAAATGTATATTATACTAAACATTAAAAATTAGGTTGACTTTTAAGACACACATTTTCTTCAGGTTTGGAAAACATTGTTTTGAAAATGTCTGATATTTCCTGGACCAGGTGATCCCTGAATGTAGTACAATACAGATTGTTCAAATGCAGACTGTTTTTAAAGAATATATCTAAGAGCTATAAACTGATGGTTTGAAATGAAATATCATGATGTATACGACTGTGATTGTATATTCACAATAGCCTATTTTGTATTATTTTACTGTAAGTAATTACAAATAACCTTCATGAAACCTTAGACTATGACCTTAATAAAAATATATAAAAATATTTTTTCAAAGCTGGAGGAAATCAACAGAAATGAAACTACTGACAGGACAAAACAATGAGACTTTTAACTTAAAGACAACATATGAAAAGAAATGCGGGTTTATGAGAAGGAAACAGAAGCAAAGCTGAACTTAATTTTTTATTTCACATTGTGAAAAACAAATATAAATGAACACCAAATAATAAAGGAATGAGGACAATAAAGGGGAACTGCTGGAGAAGATCAGGGAAGATCTCAGTTCATTAAGACCATCTGAATTACTCAACACTTGTGATCATGAGTTTGACAAGAATGCAAAGCTGGAACAGGGTGGATCAGGTAGCAGAAGGAATTGTGGTTTATTTGGTGGCCAGGTGGAAAAATCAAGTATAAAAGTAGAATTCAGTTTCTGTGCTGAAGGAGGAAAGTGAGCGAGTGTTGTGTTCTGAAAAGACTCATAAGACTGGCCCATAAAATTTAAACAAAATTCTCAAGGACAATTCAAGCCCCTCCTCTCTCCACCATCTCTATTTTAAACAAACAACCCACACACACAACAGCTAACCAGCTAGTCACTTATCCCATAAATCACAGTCACTCAGTTTTCCTGCACAAACTCACAACACTCCTTTCATCCCAGCAAACTGCAGCACACCCTGAGGTTTGGATTAAAGGTTTCATGGTAACTTGTAACACCTGTTTTCATTAATTAATCTCACCCACCTCATTTAGCTCGTCAGTTAAAAGGTGATTAGCAGAGCAGAGAAAGTTTAGAAACAAATCATAACAGTTAACAGTTTTTAACAACAAATGAAAAAAACTCATTATGTGCTTTGGCAGTTTGTTTATGTGATAATGCAGTTTTGGGGGCCTAAAAATGCAAACTTTTGAAAACAGGTTACAAAATAAAAGTTTTAATAAACCAGTTTAGTCATTTACGTGGATCCACGTAATGTTGTTGTCCGTACTCAAAAAAACACAAAGGAAAAAAATGTCCCTTTTTTAATACATTGTGGTCAGATAAATATACACTAGGAAAAACAACAAAACTATTTTTTTAAATAAATGACACATGCCTGCAATACAAAAATCTGCAGGTTAAACAATAAGTTTGTATTTAAGTTTGGGGTATCATCACTACAGGTGCCTCAGAGGCAGAGAACAAGGGGCTGTTTGCCATAACACTCTGTTTAGATAGAGGCACAGGGGCCAATGTACCAAAATAACATTTACCATTCAGCTATAGTCACAGCCATGTTTTTGAGTCGCTCTTTGTTAGACTGGGGTTTGCTGATTTGAGCAATAACTGGACTCAACAATCTGTTCATCAGCTCCAGAACCTTATCAGGGTTCTGATACCAGAAAAACGCACAAAATTATTAACCTCTACCCTTAAACTCCAGGCTGATGAACACCACTCCACGCCATGGTTAGCTTACCTCGGCTAACTCGTACAGTTTGATGGCCTCCTCAAACAGCCCCTTGTTCTCTGCCTCTGAGGCAACTTTAGCAATGATACCCCGCATGTCTCCAACAAACTTATCAATTACGCCAGGTTGAAGGGATTCATACAAACATTTCATAGAGATGAGCAGAACCATCAGTGTACAATTGTGCTGTCAAACGGTTCTGACTGTGTCATGAAGAATGTTCCAGGCCGAATGGATAAAAAAATACAAACGCGCCCAACATACCTTTCTGCTTCTGAGTCTTCCAAAAAGCATATCAAACTAATGAGAGAGTTAAATATTATCAAATCTTATCAGAACTGATGCAACAATAATACTGATTATTATGCAGAAACTCTTCAGGGAGTTTGCACACATTTCTTACCTCGCGGCTCTCGATGGCTATGTTTTCTCCTTCACTGTCCTTCTCGTTCCTGTGGCCAATCAGAGAACAGTACATCAACGACTCCAAGCTCACAATCAGCACGGTATGGCAATTATGCCATTTGTAGCATGGAAACACTTCAGCCTGTGAACCAGAAATGTGTTCGTTTTGTAATATGCACGCAAACCTCGCGATAAAAGATCTTCAGAAGATCAATCACTTCCTTTTTGTAGCTGCTGCTGTGAGGTCTCTTAAAACAATGCAGCAAGTTAGCACTGAATTCTCAGTGAGCGTGGATTGTGTTTAATTATTCATAAATTCAAAAATGTAACTGATCTGAGACCAGCTCTTTCGGGAGGTTACCACAGCTGAAACCTGTGTGTCCGCTGGTGTGAGGGCCAACGTACCGGAGGAAGTCGAAGTACTGCAGGGCCTCTCGCAGCACCAAAGCCACGTGTACAGCGTGACTGCGCAGACGCTCCATCCGGAAGAGAAACGCTATGGCTGCTTTAAACTGCGCAGTCAAGAAAAGCACCTGGAAGTAGAGGAAGAGCTGGTGGCCGAGAAATGACACTCACCTGCGGAAAACAATTACAACAGAGTCCTGATCACACCACAGTGCATTCACGAGTCTTCAGCTTCATCCACAAGCACCTAGAGATGAATATAAAACACACAGTATGTACAACACATGCATGCAAATGCAGCCGGCAGGGAACTGAACGAATCTGAATGCGTCTTTAAGAGAGTAATGGGTTCCACCGAAATCTTGCTCAGCTGTGAAGTGTTTAAATAGGCTGTTTCCATTTGCATGAGATGAAATAATCCCCCTCATTTAAATGGCCGTTTAAGACCGACGTCTTAAAACGCATTGAAAAGACCTGCTGCGACTTCGCACGGAGTGAAATAGCAGCACAGCTGGGAGTGAAGCAGTCTTATCAGCCAGAGAGAGAGTGTTTAATGCGGTGTACTGCACGCTGGCGAGATAAGACGTACTCATCAGGCATGTGGAGAAAAATAAGCGCACGCCTTTTTAAAACAGGGCGAGAAGTTTAAGCCGGGAGAACACAGCACAATGACGTGCACTTTTATCTGGGCCAGGCACGCTGGCAGAGACTGAATGGTGGGTTTTGCATATTGACTAACTTCCTGCTCTTTCGAACCCTTTCCAAATCTCCTCCTGTAGGACTGTAGTCAATCCACAGATAAGTGGGACGCCTCTCGCCTCTGTGGACAGAACTGACCCAGGTCTGGCTCATCGAGGGGCCGCTTGTTAAACACATTTAAGACATGCCATCGACATATTGTGATGAATTTTATGACAAAATTATTTGTCTTGTAAACAGATAACACAGTTTTCCATTTTCAAACATTTTTGAGTAACTGGGTAAACACAGTAAAATATTTCCACCGAGCAAACACTGTATTTAACTGTAGCCATTTTTGTATGTTTCATTTATATTATATATATCGAATTAGGCATAACATTTATATATTTTGTACACACACACACACACACACACAGGCCCTAAGGTTTGAAACAGCTGACTCAGAAAAGGCAAGTTAGTTCTATAAACAGGTCTAGCACAGGTCTATTTATTTACTTTTAAGTGTTAGTTTATTAGGGCCACTAATTATACATAGGTCAAATATCAGCCACCCTGCTACCTGTACATTAACATCAGTAATTAAAAGCTTATTTCAGTTCAGCAGGAGGCTAATAACAGTGACTGCGTATCTCACCGTAGTCCTCCAGTAGCTGTTTCTGCAGCTGAACCAGAGTCATTCTGTCCTGTGAACTGCTGCTCTCGTCTGATTCAGCTGCAGAAGAGAAAGCTCAAAACAATCAGATCTGCGTCTGTGCTCAAGCCATTGAGATTAACAGCTCTGAGGAACTCAGCCAAACACAGAGATGAGCTGGAATACCAGTCTACACCCAACAGCAGGAATATCAGCTCATCAGTGAACCAGTACAGAGATGTCAACAGGGACTGATAGTGGCTGTGCTGCTTCATTGTATAAATGGCAAAAACATGATACACCAGTTGACAGTTGACCAGCTGACCAGGGCTGCATATCAAAAGATTACAAATGTGCACTTGTTGCTTATGTCATTTTCAGTGTTTAAATAAAAGTTCATAGATTTTTGTTTCAAATCAAATTTAAACATTTACAATTAAAAAAGTTTACAAATTTAAAGCATTATCATATCACATGCCATATATAACTGTAATATATGACTATATATAACTATAACATATATAACATATATAACTTAGTTACATCGACACGTGATTTAAACATATAGTTATTGCATGTCGCAATTTTCTTTAATAGTGTGAGGCATCAATGACTTAAAAGGTGTTTACATAACGTGCTAAAATAAACACAACGCAGGAGTTTAGATATCTGGATAAAATAGCTAAAACAGATAATAACATGTTAACTAGTTGACCGTGGTGGTCAAGGTGGTTATATTTGTAACCTAAGAGCTGCTCACCTTGAGCCACAGGTAATCTTCAGGTAATCTTTCAGTTTTATCAGCCACCTCTCCGTGGTTGTCAGCGATGTCGCATTTAGCGATGAGGCAGTAGACAGCGCGCTTGTGGGGATCAGCGCTGTTGCGCACCATGCACCATGCGTCGGCAGTGAAACCGCAGTTTATTCTCGAGGGCTGTAGAGAGACTAAGAGCAACAATACAGCAGTTTAGTACATTACAGTTATTCATCTGAATTATTGAACACACTGATTTAAACAACTTGTGTGACAGAGGAAGAAAAAGCAAGCTGGGTCAAGTGCATGAGAGAGAGAGAGGTTCCAGAAGCAGGAGCAACAGTCCTCACAGGATGTGATCTAGTTTTTGGGGTGCGTGTATGTGAATTCTCACCGTCGGTCGGGGCTGTTCATGTATTCCTGAAGCCAGACTTTAAAGTCGCCCAGCTGATGCTGCGCCCAGGTCACCACCTGCACAGCGGCGGACAGGTCTGCACAGCGGCGGACAGGTCTTCACAGAGCAGACAGTAATAAATCAGAGGCCACACCGGATGGCCCTCGACTTTACCATCCTGCCGTACACATATGTAAACATTTGTCTTCAGGTAACATGGTGGCGAACTTTATTTTATTTAACATTTCAAGTAGAGTCGCACAATATATCAAAATGTTTTGCTATAACTATAACTAATATATATCTCAAATAAATATATATATCAAAAATATTCTTTAAATCAAAAGTTAATATTTTTTGTCGGAACTATTTGGGGTGAGGGCTGTGGATGCTATAACGACGTTCCGCAGGAAACACTGAAACAAACTGTCAGATTGTTTTCTCTAAACAAACGGTTGCATTGTTGTCTTTCTCTCACTTGTTCTGCAGGTACTGCAGGGCTTGTCTGACGAAGACCATCTGCATGTCCACCAACACGCGACTCTTTAGGATGCCCTTTGCCGGCACCAACAGAACGTCTGTCATCTGCTTTACCATGAGCCACATGTCTGACACATTCTACTGACACATGCACAGACCCCTCTATTAAAATCCAGACAATCAGCCTGAAACAGATCTCTAAGAAAATAACACTAGAACACAGAAACTAAAGACTGAACGTCAGACAGAGACAGAACGTGATGTACCGTATCATCGGGGCCTTCAGCAACCGCAGCACTCAGATCACCCAGACTGGGTTGAAGACGTCTGTTTACTATCTTCTTATTGAAGATGTAGATCTACAGCATGAAGGAGAAAGGCAGACTGAGAAAGGTCAAAGGCGGAGTGACATCCAGGTCAGAGCTCTGGACAGTAAGACAGCGTTGTGACCCGCAGGTGAGGTGACGGATGATGAAGAACAAGACACAAATGATACAAATATTTAGAAGGTCTTCAAAAAAGAACATGAAGATCAACAAGATGACTCCGCAGGCGATGCGGTGACACATTGAGATTGAAACACAAAGGCAACAGAGAGATCGGACAAAACAGCAGAACAAAGGGGGAGTGTGAGACGGCCCTCCCCTCTGTGGATAGATTGGGAGCTTAACCATCATGTTCCCTTCCAGCCAATCAATCTTATGGATCAATTGAGCCTGACTCACAACACACCACCCTTTTATTCTTCTGTCTCACTAGCCATGCAGAAGACAAGCTTGAGCCTGGAATTAAACATCCTTCATCAGTTATATGCTTTCAAACTACAGACACTGCACACTGGTGACTGTCTGTATTGGTCAAAATGAGTGTTTTCTTATTGGATAACATCAGGTATTAAACAGTTGTTTATCGTCAACATAAAAGATGTTATAAATAATAGTTATAATGATTTAGAATGTATTAGATTTACATTGTATTTAAATTACATTTAAAATGTTTTATATTAACAATTAATTTTTCTGGTTCTGGACATCATATTAGTGACTATATTAAGTTGGCATTAAAACAATTATCATTAATTAGCCAAAATCTCTGATAGCAAATCCAAAAAAATTATGTCTGTATCAATATTGTAAAGAATATTTTAAAATATCTTGCATGTTTAAAGGAAGCGACACTATATAATCAACTAGCTATCTCAAAATCACTACAGAGCCCTTAAATAACTGTAATACAACCGATCACTGCATGAGTGTTGTATGTTTTACACTACAAACCTGTCTGCTATAGACAGCTTCCACACTGTCTACTGCACTGCGTCCTGGAGCTCCCACCTCGCTCCCCAAACCCAGCTGTGGGGTGAACACAACAGACAAACAGGAATGTTTACACAACGAACGAGTATTGATATTCTCTACATGTAGGTGTACTTGTGTTTGTGACAAGTGCACGAGCCTGAGTTTATCTAAGAGTTGTTTTTCATCTAAATGCAGCAGCCAATGTAGCGTAAAGCTATTGCTAAGCACATAACGAACGCTTGAGAGATCACAGTACACACACACACACCCATATACATTATATGAGCAAGAGTTTATATTTTTTTAAGAAAATCATAAAAGCATTTGGTTTTTAAATTGAACTGGGGGGGAGTTCTCCAACACACGCACACACACAAGCAACACACACACTCCCCGACAGCCAAATTCTATGAAGAGTCTGGCAGGAAAGCCACTGAGGCGATGTGGTGGAGCGTCCGGGCTGCTGGTACAGGAGAGAGAGAGAGCTGCTGGCACAGGAAGTTAGCAGCAGGTCACGCATGGAAAATTTAACTGCTGTTTAATAATTAAAGCAGCAGGACAGCAGTCAAAAATCTCCTCGAGCGCACAAACGCGTGTCCAAAAACACACAAACGGGACACTTGTATTCTTTAGGGGACAACAAAAGAGAAGGCAGACACAGACAAAAACATATTCGAAGGTTTCGTCTTTTCAAAGGGCTGTCGTTGGTCAGTGTACACAGACTATTGTTCCACCTGAGGACACAAAACTGACACATGCAGGTTTTGTGTGTATGTATTATTCAGAAGGAGAGCTTGTCATCTTCAATGTTTGATGTTTTCTGCATCCATCTCTCTTGCGTACCTCTCCAAATGTTGACAACGAAGAGAAAGACTTGTGACACCCTCTAAACCAGGCCAGGCCAGGCCACACATAGATCCAGGCCACACGTAGCCACAGGCTGCGTACATCACACCAACAGATCTGAACACAAGCTCCTTATGTTTAACAAAAACATTTGTGCTATTATAAAATCACTTGTGGAATAAAGTGAGCTGTCGTGTGCTATCGAATCAAATACAAACAGTCATACAAGTGTGTCGTGTCTGCGCTGAGCGCGTGTGTGTGTGTTGTGTTCTGTGTGGCAGGTTTGTTTCTCACACCTCCACTTCCTGGCTGAAGTCCAGCGCATCTTCTCCATCTCCCAGCAGGGTGTGCAACACTCTCTGCTTCACCTGCTCCCACTGCACCAACATGGAGTCTCTGTGGTTCTCCTCCGCCAGCAGAAACGTCTGCGAGACAGAGCGAGAGCGTGAGAGACGTGGAGACAGAGGACGGGGCTTGTGTTCACAAGCAGAAAACCAGACGTGAGCAAGAAACACGCACAAAAGCAAGAAACTACAAACTCCTTTGTAAATATATAGGTTACCCAATGTGTGGCGCATTTAAAATAGCTAGTGGTCTAAGAAGGCAGCAGATCTGGGTGGGAGCATGCTGTGCACGATAAGTGCTAACTTCACCCATCCCCCAGATCCACCCCAGCCGTACCTCCAAGGAAGAGGGAACAAGAGCCGGGCCCTGGGAACCTCAAACTGGGTCTGGCCTGCTAAGGCCCGGTTGTGCAGAGGTCTTGCTAATAAAACTGTGTCGCTATCTGGGTCTGACTTCACGCCTACTACCGATTTAGCCCAAACCCTGATTGAATCGGAAGACCTTTCGTCTATTTTACTCGGTCCCGACGGATGGATGTGTGATAATTGAGAGCTTTCTAATTAAAATGGCTCCTGAACTCCAGAGGAAGAGATGATTTTAGAGCAGCACATAATGACATGATAGCACAACATGCTGAAGTTACAGAGAATCAGGAAATATTCGGAATGTGAAGTCGTTGTTTTTTTGTTCTAAAGAGAAATGATGCCGTGCTGTGCAGCTTTTCCAACGAAACTAACTGCACCCTGGATGGTTTTGCTGGACCAAAAATAACATTTAATCATCCAGCAATTTACAGCTCGAGATGCAACAAAAAATTGTTTTTCGCCAATTTGAGACAGAGACTAATTTCTCACACGCAAAACAGAAATCAGCCAAACAATCTTGTTTTCACAAGAAATATGTTTGTATAAAAATAAACACTTGAATCTTTTTAAACTTCAATGGCTGATGAGAACATTTTTGGGTGACAGATTCACCTCGGGTCATTTTCAGACCTGCCACTGGAAAGTGTAGCAAGATGTTCATTTTGAAACTGTCTGTGCTGGTCATGAATCTTCCCGAATCGATTACAGCCCTTCATGAACCAAGAACTTGACCACAGACATTCTGTCACACAGGGGCCATCTGTGTTGTGAGGATAACACCTCTCTCCTCAGTGAGGACATTATCATCTCTACACTGACCATCTTTCTTAGTGAGACTTTCATGACTGGACTAAGAGAACGAAGAGGATATTGATCTGGCAGAAAGCAGCTCTGTGCTTCTGAGAGGAAGTTACCCAGCTAACAATTTTAGGTTGTAAGAACGTTTCTATTAAGTAACAAAAACATTAAAAATGTTATTTTGAAAGTTCCAACATTTAAAACGTCCAGTTTTTTAGACATTATATTAACGTTCAGAACATTATTTTATTAACATTATCATTATGTTTTTAAATGCTCCACTAACAACTTAAGAATAACATTCTTGATAAGTGATATTTAACGTTTAAACTACTAACGTTACTGCAAAAATGTTTTGCGATAACTTTGAGAGAACTTTTAGAGAACATTAGCCAGTGTTCTGAGAATGTTCCCTGTTAGCTGGGTAATAACTGGTTAAAAGGCTTGTTTTTACTTCTCTGACAGCAGACAAAGAGACAATAAGAGCCGACACTGATCTTAAACAGAGAGCTACAACTTCCAGTAACTCTCGGTCTGTCTGTGAGGAATAAAGCGATGGGTTTAAAGGAGCTGTCAGATGAACTGCGTAGAATGGAAATGACTGCGCAATTTGGGTGCGCTGACGTTTTACGCTGTTACACACTTCTTGTCTCCTTCACTGCAAGTTTCATGATGCGAGTTTGTGAAGGGGCTGCAAAATACGAGACATTCTGACAGACTAAATGAAACATGAATCAATGGCTCCAAATGGCTGTAAAAGGATCCAGAGGGGTGAGGAGGGACTTACCCTGCGGCGGGACTCCTCGAGGGATGATAACCGTGCATTGTCTCTCTCGTTCTTCAGAAAGCTCTGGAACATAAGACATGGAGGTTAAACGCACTGCAACCTACTTCCCTCTTTTCTGCATTCAGCACACGCCCTCGCTCTCTCTCTCTCTTCCCTCCATATCTCCTCCAAGATGAGAACCGCCACAGGCCAGAGATGGAGAACTGGCATCATTATCAAAATCACTGCTAAAAATGCGCTTCGAATCGACCCTGCGCAACACTGCGAGACCAAAATGGCGGCTTTCAAAAAGGCAGAGCTAGTTCAGCAAAGCTTTATGTCACCATGTTCTAGAGCGAGCTAGAACTACTGCGCTTTAAGACACCCCACTTTCTGGATAACACCCGACTTTGGGACCACCCTCTACGACAATGCTTTACGGACAAACTGATAAACCCAGTTAACACAACTAAACCCTGGATAGAACGTTATGCATTGCAAATCTTAAAGTAGCAGCTGCTTATATCTAATTATAAGCCGCCATTTTTTCAACGCATTGCCTCTTTTCTGCCTGCGATGTCATTTTTTTTGATCGCAGATGGAAAACGCACACATCAGTAGCCTCCACAGTCACACTAGCTACATACAGAAATATCTGATGGGATTCTAAATGTCTAAACACAACACACTCAGTCTCAGGTTTGGAGAATGATCAGATTACTGAAAATGTAATATTGAAGGATGGAGAGAAACACAATTTCTGAACCGTAACCCTTAAAACAAAGATCGTTTGGCAGAGGTGATCAAGTCAAAAAAGCATTCAAAAATTCTATTCTCTGGTTCAATTACATTTAGGCATTTGACAGACGCTTTTATCTAAAGCAACTTACATTGCATTATACCACACATTGATCATTATACATTAAGTATGTGTAATCCCTGGGATCGAACCTATGACCTTGGCGTTGTTAACGCCATGCTCTAACCACTGAGCTACAGGAAAGCTGCAATTACTAGTTATTATGGTTAACGTTATCAAAATCCACGCTTCAGTTTAAGAAAACGATACCATATAACCCTCTTTCCTCCTAATCATCACCCACAGGGCTCTACTAGTAGTATTATATTTCAACATTAAAATCTTCCATGTCATTAAAATCGTTCCATTTTAGCAATACCACCACCAATCTCTAATCACACCCTCCTGGACCGAGTTTAAGGCCACTGCACGACTCCCCTCACCCCACCTTCACTCTGACTGACAGCTGTACATAGACATCAGTTTGTTCTGATTGAGATCAGGTGACAGTGTAGATGGTTGAGGTGCAACAGAAGTGAAACTTATATGACCAACTGCTGCCAAAATCGCTAACATTTTGTACTCAGGAGCTACAAATTAAACCTTTGGAGTTTTCGCTCAGCCTGTTTCTTGCCCAGTCACTGCACCTCCAATGGCTAGATTCAGAACAGCGCCCCCTTGAGGCATCCACAGTCACTACCCAGTTTAAGAGCCACCAGCTGAGAAAAGGAACATTTTACATGGAGGGATTTGAGTCGTGCTTTAGCTGGAAACATGCTTATAACAAGCTGTGTAGCATGTCGCCACATATGCACATTACATATCAGTAATGTTACCAAAAGAGAAGATATTTAAAAACCGTAACATTGAAGACACAAATTTATTTCTCTTCTGAATCAATCCAAGCATGGTAACAAATCTGTGACTGAAGGAGAAAAGAAGCCCAGACTGCACATCACATAGGCTGTGAGAGGAGGTCTTCTACCGCCCCTATAATTAAGCGTTTTGGATTTCTGGAATATTCAAGGCACGGCCAATGTTTAGCGAATTTGATTTGGAAGAAAAAGATGTGCATGACACGGCGAGGTGAGCAAAAGACGCAAGTCAAATAATGGGAAGCTATACAATAAGATCACTCAAATACACATACGACATATAATAATGCATTACATATAATAGTCATACGTGGTTATGAGGTATATACCCTGAGGAAGCACACACACAATTACTTGTGATTCTCACAGGTATAATGCAGGTCTATCTGTAATTACAATTGAACGCAATGTAATTACAATGTAAAAGTACAGCAATATATAAAACGTCAATGACAGATTGGCATCGAACGTACAAGCTGAACAAAAAACAGTCATACATAACTGAACACACGACATATGATCTGTAATAAAACACCCATCTCCACATCCTACACAGCACCAGAGAAGAACAACTCTATAGTCATGCCTCGTTTACAGAGTGAAGGAACCGCACCCTAACCCCAGCACTTCCTGTCTGACAGCCAAGCCTTCATCATCATCATCATCCTCCTCGCCATCTTCATCGTGTCTGTGCAGAAGGCGACAGTCTCAGCATCTGGGATAAACTGCTTGAGAAAGGCGTACAGCGTGCATTTCATGCGTGTCGAATGCATGCGTGTGTGTAGGTGATACTCACTCATGCTGTGGCTTAAGCCGCAGTCAAACTGCTACTGGGATGTGAAAGTGGCTCTGAGGAGCATGTCTGTCTCCTGACATCTTCCTCTTCCTCTGCAAAAGTGGGCCAGTGCATTTCTGGGGCATTTTCTGACCTCTCTTACCAGAGGCCCACACAGTGTCTGCCACACTCTTCACCCCACGGCGGCCAGGCAGCCTGAACCTACAAATGAGCCACGAGCAGGGTTACTGTGGGCTGCTTTATTGTCAGAGGCGGAGCGTACCAAGTCTGTCCACAGACACGGGGGGAATTCAAGGAGAAATCATTCTTCAGCCTTGTCCATGTGCTGCTCTCCATCAGCCATCCACCCCTCCTCCCTGTTCTCTCCTCCAGCATCTCTGCCAGCCTCCTCTTTTACTCACACACTTTCCTTCTCTTTTAAACCTCTCGGCATCCTTCCTTCTTCCTCTGCTGGCGCAATGCAATTATGGTAATGGTTTCCCCCCAGTCTCCTGATAGCTTTCGACATCCTGTCCAAAAACAGGGCTAATAATCCCCTTAAAAGTCATGTGTAGTTAATGAGAAGAGTCCACTGACAAGAGAGCAGAATCCACATGTAGAGCTTTTTACACTTATAACACATGACTGAAAGAGAGTAATAGAGAGATGGAGGAGTTTTTCATTAAACAGAAATGACCGAAGCGGAAGTTTCACCATTTTGCTGCTACCATGTTGTAGTCTTATTTGCATCTCCTCTCTGTCCATCGTTTTGCTTTTTGGTCTTAAGTCCCCAAGTTTTAGAAGCTAAAGAGAGTGTTTTCTCTTTCAATCAGATAAAAAGACATTGTATTCAGCTCTTATCAAAGAAATATACGTGTGTGTTTTAAACTGCAGACGACGTTTGCTCACACACACAAACGCAGAAAGCGAGAGGAGACTACGCCTCATCAGCTGCGAGCATTTCTTTTGTCTGCAGGCAGCTCGGCAGCCTTATGGAGCGCACACAATATCTAATATACAATTAACTCTACAGCTGCCTCGCACGGTTAACGCACATCTGGAAGTCTCGCCGTGCACACACATATGCAACTGTTTCAATGCAATTCTGAATATGGCATCTGCAGACTCTTTGTTGCATTCAGAAGCGTTAACAGAGAAATGATGAGAGCGAGGCATAATGCACAGAGGTGATACAACAATAATAAAAATGATGATAAATGAAAGAGCAGCTACACAAGTTAAAGAATAAAAGGGAAATCTGAAACCTCATAAATCTCAAAGTTGTACAGAGAAATGGTAACTAGATACACATACACACACACTTGTGCAGGGAGGTGAGGAAAGTGCCAGGCAGTAAGTGCACTTCCAGTAAGAGCTGGGCTGCACTCTGACAGGCCCACCGCAAAAAAGAGTGAGCGAGCGAGAGAACGAGACAGTGTGAGAGAGAGAGAGAGTGTGTGAGAAGATAAGCAGAGGAAACGATGGGTGGGGGTGGGTTCCTTCGAACCTTCAGGATACAAAAAGCAAGTGGATCATTACACGGTTTGATGAGTCCACATTCGAGTCTCTCTCAGCATGCACAGCATTCACACATAAACACACATTTATCTTTGATGGTATGAAGACATTGTCCATCACTTACAGTATACACGCTTTCGATGGGTGTGGATGGTGATTTTTGATCACATCACACAGTCTCAGAAAAAATATTCTGAAAACAACAACAAAGCTGCTATTATTGACCTTTTCAGACAGCCTAACTGATAGCCTGCAGGAATGGCGTTCTCTCCAAAACATATTTAAAATACATAAATAGAGATCTGAATACATTACAGGCAGACCGGCGGTTCTCCACAGGATAACGACAGCATTCAGATTTTTCCAAAATACCATATAGTGACACAGCTGTTGATATCAGCAACAAAGACACAGGAAGCCCCTCTTTCCCTTTAACTATTTAAGATCATGCAGATGGCTGTATTTTATTCTTTTCATTTACCACTGCTATTTTCTCTGCTGTTTGTGACAGATCTACTGAGAACCGCTGGTGTCAACCACATACAAAAATGTTGCTTTTGGTATGTAATTCACACCAGCAGTTCTCAGTAGATCTGTCAATAGTCAGTCGTTTGTCATTTACATTAAACAGAAACCACAATTTGCTTTGGCAGGGATGCTCATATTCTAGAGATTGTTTCGTAAAAGATGTGTGCCAGTGCTTATAAGATCAGTCATAAAATCCTCTGGATCGATTCTCTAATAAAACTCTGCATACATACAGTTCTACATACATTCATACATACACTAGCCAACAAACAGCCGCAGCGCTGGCAGACTTAAAGCCACAAAACTCCAGTTTTGATCTCATAAGTTCATCAGGTTTCCAGCAGCTGTCTTCAGTGATTCCCGGCTATGCTGAGCTCATTATAATTCAGTGCAGCTGTGACATCATAATGCTATCATCAAAATCATCACCCTTCTGTTCCTCTCTGATCTCCTACTGTGCATTTATTATTACCTGTAGGGCTCTTAAATCTCTCCTGCTTGTAGCCTCCATCAATCTGATACAATGTTACAACCAGACATTAGTAATGTATCAATGGCCATTTAAATATCTAAATTCAACAACCTGTATCGGCGCCAACCACAGGGGGGCGCTAAACCACGGATACGTCATCTCAACAGTCCTTTCAAAAATAGTTGTTAATTTTTTATTATTTTTACTATTTTATTATTATTACTAATATCACTGGACTCTAGAGTAATGCTGTGTCTTGTGTTACTGCAATGTGTGTTTTTAAATGCTAGGAAAAACAAGGCAAAGGAATCATGAGTATTCCTCTGGCTTTCCTGCCAGATCACTGCTCTTGGCCATCAGGCCTGCCTCTCTCTTACAGATGCACTCAGAGTTTCATTCAATCGTAATACATTGACAGCTACAGTAAAGTCATGGCCTGGCAAACTGATATAATGTATCAATTAGAATCCAACCCACAATGTGCACTACATTAAAAGGCTTTGTCCTTATAATCCTGCCTCCATAAATGACTTTCCCTAATAAACAACATGAACAGGGTATAGTACACACACAAACATAAAACAACAGGAAACGCATGGTGTGTGGTACACAAAGACACAACAGAAATTGGCTGGAGTATTGTACACACAAAACATTTGTCAGAAGCCTATGAGTTCATTAAACAGCATGATTGCTGTATAAGGCTACATTTATATGACAAGAATGCCTGTACCGAAATGCTGGTATTATTCTATACATCACTGAGGTGTACAGAGAGAGTAGCTCTCAAAACAGGAATAAATAACTGCAGAACTGATGCTTGAGAACGCATCAACAGAGCAGAACTTAGTGCACTTCATAACTGTTTATTTTCTGGAACTCTCTTAAAAGCAACAGTTATAGAAAGTGTTCACTGAAAGGCATTATTACTGATCATTTGTTTTCATTTATTTCAGATTCATGTATTTATCAATAGATTTTTTTCCGGCAGTACAATCGGTTCTGAACTGTGCTTAATTTATAACATGACAAATAAACCACAACAGGTTGACTAATCCAGATGACTAAAGCGCTTTAATATAAACAGATGTTGTAACATCTAAGCTGTAATGAAGCTGCACTAATCTGAATATCAGTGTCCTTGAATCATTCCATTCGGACTGAATTAGGACAATCAATTTTTGGTCCTAAGACTTCCACAGATAATATATGTTTATAAAAATATAATCTGTTGTGAAATGCGCAATACAAACCATCAAATTCGCATAGTTATACAACTATAAATAAAAGTGTCTACAAATGCATAAATGTAACTCAGTGTCACCACTAACATAAATACGAAACAAAAATAACAACACCTTCCATAGTTCAGCATTGAATTACAATGATTTTACAACAGTCATAACTTTTGTAATTTGATACTTACAGTGTCATGACAGTTAAAAGATGTCAGCTGACATGAATTCAGCCAATGAATACTATGTCTATTACCTTTATAAATGAGATAAATGATAAATATTCGTTCTATAAATTGGAATATGAAATATCAGCATTAAACGAATTTCATTGTTTATCTTTATAAACAATATATACGATATATATACACATAAATATCTATATATAATTTCTGTTTATACTATAATAAACAGAATTAAATGTAACTCAATAATATAACAATAAAAATTGGAGGTGCTCGTGTTAGATGCGACCACAAATAACTTAGTTAACTTACATGTTAAAAAGCTCAACTCGCTCAAGGTAAACGTTTACCTCGTGACGTCCCAGGTGACGTAAAGTGCGAGCGCTGATTGGTGCAAAGCGGGTTTCCCAGAAGCCCCTGCGTGTCTCTGGCTAGAACTTTATTTGAATATCTGCGCGAACAACAACCCGAGTTTAATGATCAGCGCGAGTTCACGACAGGAGCTCTGGCTCAGTCTTATATCAGATCACGGGTTTAATATTGAGCTCAACGTGTAAACATATTACACACGTTGTAAGGCTTCCTGTATAGTTTTCAGAACAGCATGATATAGTTTTAATTAGAGCTGTGGTACCAAGTTTAGATTAAAACGCTTCGGAACTTGATGTGTTACTGATGTCAAACTGGGAAAATGGGCGTTGTTATAAAAACACTCGTAAAGGCTCGGTTCATGGTCTATATATGAATCAGTTCGTATATCATTGACCACACTTTAAAACACGCTGACTTGAACAATGTCCAACCCAAATTGAAATAACGCTACAGGACGCCCATATCTGCTTACAGTTTTATATTTGACACAGTTAAGAAGTTACAACTATTTTAAAGATTATTCAATGTTGTCTGTTTTTTACATCAGTACAAACCAGTGAACCCGCCCCATCCCATCAAAACAAATGACCTTTACAACAAAGATAATCTGACAACTGGAGGCCATTTATTGTCTTGTAAAAAACAATGCTATGCAAAGAGACGGACAGAAAGTTCACATTGTTGCCGTAACTGCCGCGATGACCTCCTCACTGACAGCAGCTGGAGTCACAGGAATTTCCCTTACAGACGCATCCAGAGGCGCACTTACTGCAGCCGGATGGGCAGCAAGAACAGCAACCTGTGAAGGGAAGACAAAACCAGTTAACTCCCGGGATTCGAGCGTTTAGTGCAAACGTAAACAAGTTAGTCAAAACTTACTCTTTTTGCAGGTTGTACACTGGCAGTTAGTGCACTTGCAGGTGGCACCACAGTTGCAAGTTCCAGCTACAAAAGTCAACCAACAAGTCATACACGCACATCAATTAAAACATACGTAAAGCAACGTGTTAAGTGAATTTCCCCAGCACGATACAAATGAGCTCAAACTGTAACTGCACGCATCCCAAAACACTTACACTTGGAGCAATCGCAAGGATCCATTTCCTCTCAAAAGTAGTTCCTTAAGTCCTCTCGCTTTCACTGCGTCGCTTCGTTCACTTATGAACGCGTTGGTTTGACTGGTACCAGCAAACTGCGCCTGTCTTGCTTTTATGCAGCTCGTAGAGTTCGCAGGACGAGCGCAAAACCACGCCCACCGGAGCGTGCACACGGCGTTGCTCATTCATGCAACTGTGTGCAAACTATCAGACAATCACGAACCACACGCCCACCTGTTAAACCGACCTGTTATTTATTTAAAATATCTCCACGACACTGAATACTGAATGTGCGTAAATAATTTAATATGCATGTTCGCTAGTTTGGTTAGGGAGTGTAAGAATTTTCAAAACGTTTTTTAATGCCTCTCATAGTCTATATGCTTCATTAAGGTTTAGATAATAGTACATCTTTATTAAATATTTAAGAATGTTTACGTTTCGTTGCTAATGGTGAACATTAAAGATACTCAGGATACTCTTGGGATATGTTTTATAAAAGAAACCTTTTTCTTTTATACTGTATTTCATGTGGCGTCCGTATATTGTTTGTCAACAGTTTGTCGCGCTTTCGGTTTGCACACGGCACTGAAGTGAAACACACGGGGACTGTGGCGTGTGAAAAGCGCGTGCACGCTCGTCTGCACTCGGCAAGACACGATTTGCACTCGGCAAGACACGATTTGCACTCGGACACTCATTCATTGACTGATCTGATGGTGTTTTACCAGAACATACCAGAAAAACAAGTGACGAGTGCAGACTGTCTTTGACATTTAAACGGCTAAAATATAAATACTAAACAAACGCATTTTTAATACACATGGTCACCCAACAAACGCGGTTCTTGTACTGCCAAGTCCCTTAATAATCACAAAGTAGCGAACAGTATTTTATACATAAAGCTTGAATATTATATGTATCTTTAATGGTTTGTTGAAACCACTAAAATTTAACGCAGGGCAAAGACGTCCAGTCTTCTTATAACATTTTACGGACACCCTGTCACATTCCTTACAAATATTTGTTATCCTTACAAACACATCTATACGTTTGTCATCATTTTTAGGTTTAAACCATCCATATTACTACAGAATATAGTGCATCATTTATTGGACGTGTCTAAAATATCACCGATGCCCCTGAATACACTTTTTTATAACATTATTATTAAAAACATTATTCCAGTACTGTCAATTCTTCATGGCGCTTGCTCAGTGCACACGCAGAAAATGAGGTACGTGTTAGATGTTTATCAGCCTGTTGTGGGAAAATAATTTTTTATTTATGCTGTTTACTGTTGCTTTCCGTTCCTCCCAGACAGTCGCGTGTCTTTGTCACATGCACGGCAGCAGGTTTGGTTACGCTCTGGGTCAGTAGCGTATATGACCGCACTGCCAGCTACTGGAGAATAAAGGTAATGCAATCAACAATCAATTTATTCTCTTAGACAGCGGTGTCCAATCCTGTTCCTGGAGGGCCAGTGTCCTGCAGAATTTGGCTTCAGCTCTAATTAAACAAACCTGAACCAGCTAATTAAGGTCTTACTAAGAAGACTAAAAACTTCCAGGCAGGTGTGTTGTGGCAAGTTGGAGCTAAACTGTGTAGTGGCCCACCAGGACCGGGTTTGGACATCCCTGCTCTGAAAACACTGTTAATGAATCAAAACGGGGTTATTTATTTCCATATACATTTATTTCTATATACACTGAGCTGTATGAGCTCAACTGAGATTTGATTCATGAATATAAAATCAGGTCTAATATTCACAATGCCCTCCTTGCTCATGGTTAACCAGGCCAACCAGAGGGCGGAAAACTCAGAAGTGGGAAGAGTTTAATGAGAAAAATGTAAAATCCATATATGGCAATCTAAGAATATGTCCATGACTTGATATTTTGGAGTAAGCATGTTTTTCATTGTGAGTTTAATGAGAAGATTGCCGGAGTTACTGTGGCCCCAGTACAGCATGTGTAGTGCAGAAACAAAGACATGACTCTGCTAAAGAGTTTGATCTTATCTTAAAGTGAAATAAAAATGACACATCTCTGTCTTCTTTTCCCATATTTTATTACATCCATTCTTTAAATATTGTTTGTCGAACACACTGTAACAGTTTTAATGAACAAAATGCAAAATTAGCAGTTTAAAAAAGTTGATATAATGCTTTCAGTAGATTCAATGAGAAAACCTAAAATCCATCGGTCACAGCATTGGTGCAGCTTTTCACAAACATATAACAGACCATTCCAATTTATAATCCATCAATGCAATGATTATTGCTTTTAAAACAAAACAGAAAGAACACAAATGCCTGATAATGCGTCGGCCAACACCTGCCTGATCTTCTAAATAAAAATATCTGAGATACCAAACACCACATTGTAATAAATTGAGATACACACTTATTTTAATTCAGGATAAGTCCCATTTCCAGAAATGGTTAATGTACTGAATCCACAAAAAATAATCACTTTGGAGGAAGAACACACAATATAAAGAAATACAATATATAACATTAATATAATATGCATGTTACACTGGATGGAGTTCTGAATCTATTTCTAATTACAATCATTTATTCATTCTGATGCAAAAATAGTACATCTGAAAAGGAAACGACACCAAAATCTACAGGATGAAAATTAAGGGTTCGCTTGTTCCTGACAGTAGAAAAGGTCCACCTGAGACTGAGCAGGTGGTCAGACCATCAGATCTCCAGTTATATCTTCCGTTCATTTCCCTAACAGACACTAAATCAGAGACTGTGTCGCGTCTTCACAACAACAGGCAGTTCATCAACTGAGGTTCCAGATTGCAAGTTGTATCGCTCTAGAAGCACCACACCCACCACGTAAACGTCCAATCACAGAGGGCCGTCTGCATGTTTAACAGAAAATGTAGCCACCAAGCATGACATCTCATAAAAGTTTTGTATTTAATCATCAATTTAAATACTTCTAAAAATCCAGCCCTTCATGACAGAAATTCAACCCAACATGTAATTATTTTTAGTAATTTCTCTAATATTTAAGTATGTTTTTTGGAACAAACGGACTATGACTTCATCAGTTTAGCTTTACATGCGCAGACATACACATTACGTATTTTAAACAATTTCACTTACAGAGGAAAAAGTCAAGACAAGGCTCAGTGGGAGATGAGGCACAATGTTATTAGCATTTACTTTGTAAATAACCAAAAGCGAAAGATAAAATGTATTAAAAACATCATTGACAGCCGTCCAGCACAGTTTAGACTTAAATGTTACAAAAGCTTAAATGCCCAAATGAAACTACACCAAACACTGCAGATGCTTGAAGGCTAGAGTGACACCAAAGGAGTTCTGAACAGGGCTGGAGGTCGACACCAACCAGAGGTAACTATTCTGCCAATGTACATATTACAAGACCTTGTAATGCAAGTGAAAAACCAAAGAGCAGCATGAAACAGTAGTTAATAAAGATGAACAAACCATCTACTGAACACACTAGTCTTTGTTATATAGTATGTATTCTGATCATCTCCTAATAATGGCCAAACTAAGCAGCTCTGTTCAGAACACTGGTGGGATTCAACTTTAGTGGCCTTTAAAGAAAGACTGGAAACGCTCAGCTGGGTTAAAAACACCATTTAAATCAATCCCAATATCAGATAAGCTATTAATAAACAGTGTAGATGAATCCCAGACATCAGCTGATCCAATATGGTATTGTTCTCTCCAAAGGAACAAAATAAAATGTGAGAGCTATTTACAGATCTGTGCAGATACAGATGCACCAGACAGTACTGCAACAACAGTCGTGTCTACTCACTACAGAAACACCATCAAACCCTACAGAGTAGAAAACACATAAGACAGCTGCAAATTAAAAGATCAAATACATTACAGAGAGATCAACGGGGTCTGCTAAGAAAACATTCAGGGACTGTTTGAATCGAATCAAACAGGAATGTTTTTACGCTGTGGTACAATTAGATATTTAAAAGGACAGAGAACGAAGTGTTCTTTCATCTTTGGCAAACAGTTTGGCAATCAGACGACAGAAATCAGATTCTGAAGTTAAGACATTAAGATACTGAAGAAGGTCAAAAATAAACGTCACATCTTTGGGTTGTGGAATAGGAGGAGATGAGAGGAGGGACATGAATGCATGACACAATGGGATACAGAAAAAGCAAAAACAAAAAAAAGAGAGATGGGTCGATGCTTGTCTATCCAGTCAAGAGAGCGACTGAAATCCAAACCGCACGTCCTCTCTCTCTCTCTCACTCTCTCTAACTCTGCATTTGTAACCTTCCTCAGTGAACAAGAGACAATTATCAAGTAAATTAGGTGTATTTTAGTGCAAATGTTAAAAACGGATGTTTCTTAAAAGCAAAATCAATTAAAAAACCTAAAAGAAGTAACAATAACACACCACTGAAATGGGAGGTAATTTGTGCTGCTGACTTGGTATGAAATGGTTTAAGTTGATGAATCTTTTTCGTGTGTGAGCGAGTTCTTGTGTTCACCGCACTGACTCCACCTGCGCAATTCCACACTGTCCTTGTGCTTGTAACCTTATGCAGATCATACGCTGAAGAGTTCTGTCCGAGTTTGTTTAATTGTGCATCCTCTGCTTTTGTCGGAGAATAACTGAAATTGAACAGATGTGCGTTTTCGATAAAGTGTTTAGTGTACAGAGGAGCTTCAATCTACATCCTCTGGTGCATCTGATATTGGAATTTCAAAGGTTAGACACAAAACGACTCCTATGGTCTTATCAGTATGTGCACAGGCAACGAATGCTGTGACTGCATGAAGAACAAATCAACAAACGTGTGTGTGGAAGTATATCAATGTGCATCTACAAGTACCATCACAATGCTGACACTGATGCATGTCTGGAGCCAGAGTTTCATGGTAATCAGGGACAATCAGCGAGAGCCGCCTCCATGTTATTATGAGATCGATCTGGGGCCTCTTTAATAGTGTGGGGGGAGGGGTGACTTCAGGAAACTCCAGAGAAATTCCCAGCATGCTTTGCTTTAGCTCATGGGATGTCAGCAGTGAGTGAAGGTCACTTCAGAAGTTCTGCAGGGCCGGACAGCATCTTCAGTGGCCGCTGGGATTGGCACGAGCCAGGCTGCCAGGACGAGGCGCTCCGTACAGAGTCACAGAAGCTATGTGGTTGTTCTGCATGACCTGTAACCATAGCAACAACATCCAGTTAATTAAGTGATTAGCTGAGTATGAGCGTCCAGTCGGGTGTGGAGGTAACAGAGCTGCGGTGTGACACAAAATCTGGATTTATTTATTAGCTGTTTTTAAAACAGCAGCTTCATATTAGTGCTGACTGAGTAACACAAACAATACAAACACACGGATGGAAATAACAGTCACATACCTCAAATATCATCCTATGCAGTCCAAAACAAAACGTGGAACCGAAAGGATTGGTGTTATTTGCAGATGAAGACCTGCAGCGCAGAGCTCAATAAATCACACGCATTACACAGAAAGATCATACAGGTTTGACATGAGGATAAAAAAGTGATGTAAAAAAGTTCATTTTGGGTGAAGTATCGAGAACTATTTTTAATTGGTTACTGGGTAGTCAGTGATGTACCAGTGACAGCATCTTGTATGGTTGCCACCAGTTTAGGCACTCATTCATTTCACATTGCCCTCTACCTCTCCATAGTCAAGTGACCAGTTTTCTAGCTGCATGCCTCTCACCTGTGCAGCACAACTGGTTTTTCCATGGGGTGTCCCAGTATCTCCTGAATCTGATCCCACTGAGAGGAAAAGTGTAGAATGTTATTATCACTCTGCGACACGTAAACAGTGACGCGTAACAAAACATCTACACAGTAAAAAACGACAAAGCTCTGTGGACTTACTTTGCTGTAGGTGGTCAGAATGCAGTCTTCATTCTGAGCATCCGCTGCATCCAAAACAAAATGATAAAAACCAAACACAAAATCAGTCATCAGAAAGAGTTTATCACCAGCATTATCACTTCCATAAATACAATTAAAAGTGACGACAAAGACAGAAGGGACAGTATTAAACTACAGACTGAGATATAAACCACACTGACCTTTTTTAATGACTAGAGGAATTTTAAAATCACATCGCTGATATCTGAGACAGGAGAGAGACAGGCTGTTATTCTGAGGTTCTTGTGTGTAAATAAAGTGGTAACAGAATACTGACGCACACAGTTTTGAACTCTGGAAACATAATGAAATGAAAATCAATTTTCAGTCAATGTGCTGAGACTGCACCACACTTCAGAATGACCGTCCTGGCACAGCAGCGCCCGTGGTTACAGTAACTCATTCAAATATTACACAGTTATGATACACAAAGCAGCAGAGCGACGCTGACAGCTGAGATTCAGCAATAAAACTCACATGTTGAAGTTATAATGACCAGGAAAGTTGGTGTGAAGAACAAATTTTTTCACCAGGTGTGTTATAGCATCAAAGAGAACATCCTGAGGGAGAGAAGAGAGAAAACAGATCGTTCATGATTGGTTCATGTAAACCACACAAGAGCTAAACTGACAGAACTGAAGTAGCTGAAGGCCAATACTCACCACTCCCAAAGTATAATAATTAAAGAAGTAGTCATTACATTTGGACGGGACTTGCTTATGAGGGGAAGGTGAGTGAATCTTCATCTAAAACAAATAAACAACACGTTAGCAAACAGAATACATGTGGAGATGGGCTGTATTAGGTTCAGTATGTGTCTTTTCTCTCTTTGACAATAATGTATCTTGTATTGTGTATATAACGAGTGTGGGAGGGGGGCGGTTGGGGGGCGAGTCATTACCTTGTCCTCTGACTTGTAAAAGACCTTGTGTGGGGAACCGAGAGCACTCAAAACATCCTGACAAGAATCTCCAAAGTAAATATTTCTCTCAAAACTCCTCATTTTAGCATCAGCCAGCACTCCTGGACCGCATCCTGAAAAAATGTAATAACGTACACTGACCAAACCACCAACTCACCCACTTATATTTGCCATCAACTCCATCAGTTCTCATCAAGAACTCAGGTTTCACTTTGCATATCAAGTGGAAAGCCAACACAGTAACTGCTCATCATTTGGCAATAACATGTTATATCATGCCTGTAAATACACACACGTGCCATAACATGCCCATACTGTTGAGAGAGCTGTGATGCTTTCATCAGAACAACATTATATGTTAACAGTTGTTTATGGATGTGGGCGGCCGGTAGTACCTGCAGTGAGAAGACGCAGTTTGAGACCGAGAGGCCCCGCCCCATCCCTCAGAACCTCCACACACTCTGCATGTATGTTACCAAGGAAACAGGCCAAAGGCATCACAGGGGCCCTGAAAACAAACACATGATTTACAACAATCACTGCTTCAGGAAATGCAACATGCATTAAGATGACAAACACACACTGAAGTTAGATGAAGGTTTCACACTAATGCAGATAGATGTGCGCTTAGACCAGAGACAACGGGTCTCCACCCTACAGCTTGTCAATAACCAGTACCATTCTCATTACTTATATCCTGTTATAAACACACATTAGTGGTGACATGGGATGCAAGCGTGTGCAGCTCTTACTTGGTCTCCTGAAGGTTGTTTCCAGAGTAAATGTACATGCGTTTGACAGTGGCTCCATGAGGAATCTGCAGGGAGGCCAAGCCATGGGCAAAGTTAGGCTGTCAAAGCAAAACAACTGGGGTAGAATGAGGCGTCTGTGCAGGTGCCTTCTCATGTAAACATGTTCACAGATATTACATATTACAGGCTTTTATTTGCCAGAAATCAGTTCCCACACAGAATCAGTGTCCAAAATATTTCCAATAGTGCTGACGTGCTTAAAACATTATTTAATGGATAATACACACATAACGTACTGAAAACATGTTAATACCACAATGTTCTGATGGTTATTCAGATAGCAATAGCACACTAATGTCTTGTTTATAATATACTACAAAATGTCTAAAAATAATAGATACAGAAAAATGTTATACATAATATTATACATAATGTAGTACACGAGTATTCACTTCTATATGGTACAGCCACAGTACTTATGAGGTCATCAGTGAAAGAAAACTCACCTCATATTTAGGAGCTTCACTCCAGGAATCCAACTGGAAGGAGAAGGAAAGTCCTCGGAAGTTCAGCTGGAAAAGATGTTCGGCAGCATTGTAGACTGGAGGCAGTAAGAACACACACACACAGCCCACAGTAAATACACACAGACAGACAGAGAGGAGTCTTCACCCAGAACACACACTGAACACACATCTCACCTCCTGGATGAGTGGCACCAAACGACTGATCTATCTGCTCTATGGTCGGAGCTATTGCCTGAGAGTTGAAATGAACTCCACTGTAGAGAACAGAGCAGTGGATCATTCACACCTCAGTGGCATTTCAATTCACAGAGAACAGCATAACAGACACGAGACACGCTTCTTTATTTAACAATTCAACCATTGTGTTACTGTAGCTCAACCGGTACAGTGTGGCACCTACACCGCGGCATCAAGGAAACACACTTACTGATTACACACAGTATGAATGCACTGGAAGTACTTTGGATAAAATAATGTAAATGTATTTTGGAAAGTAAGTTCACGTACCAGTATTTAAGTTTCACTTTGCTCAAGTCGTAGACTTCAATTACCTGCAAAAACATCATTGAGTCATGTGTGAACATTTCTTATTGAAGTGTAAGACTTGTAACAACAAACCCACAGTTATAACACACACACACACACACCTTCAGTCTCTGATTGCAGGCGTCAAACAGCAGTTTAATTCCATCCTGAGTCAAATTGAGAATGAGGTCATGGCTGAGTGGCATCTGATTGGTGAATGAAACAGACAGGGACACAAATACAGCCAATCAGAGAACAACAGACGTGCTCATTCTAAATGCTAGTTATTCTGTAGTTAGTGTCTGAGATACAAGCCTCCACACGTATGAATAAAGACAGACCATGTTAATGACACATTCTTACTTGTTCGCTGTATAGCACCTGGACGTTTTTGATGATTCGGCAGTGTTTCTGTAATATGGAAATGGCCTGGGCCAATGGCATCCCTGGGGGACATACAACAGCTAGTTAACCTTGTTTTCCAGTTTGCATTAACATGGTTATACATAAATGGTGGTTTACAAACAGCTGGAGTTCTGCAGCAAATAGTTTAGTACGTGATTAAGGAGCACAAATAACAAGCATTTAGGCTATGCAAGAAAATTACTTGATTTGTTCCTAAATGGTTTGTTTTTAATTCAAATATTCCACCTGCACTGTAAACAGCAAATACTTCAGAGGCAAAGAGACCAGATTCAAGTCTGAGGAACTTCAGCACATGTGAAACCAGGTAAAAAGAAACGGGCAATTAACTGTGATGACAAACACGTGACTCACGTTTAGTGAGGCTGGAAACATTCTGTCATCAGAGCACAAGGTGACGTAAGACATTTCACATTTTGCCCTACATTCAGTGGTTCCTTCAAGCCCTAAACAGACAGCACACTCACCTAACGCGAATTCCCATTGTTCATTTCCCAAAGATCGCTCAGGCACGACCTCCAGATCCAGCATTGGCGAGAAGAAATTGGGAATATCAACGAGGATCTCGGACTGTGCCAGATCTGAATCGTCCTTCTCGAAGAATCTCGCACAATCCACCGTGTAATCAACAAATGCGTCCCTCTTTAGTCCAAATGTAATATGTAGTGTGTGTACAGCTCACACTCCTGTGAGGTTCACGAGTGACGCGACAGCGTGACGTCTGATGTGTCAAAACACAAGTGTTGCAATCCAGCTGTCTGTTCAATCCGCTCTCACCACGCTTATAAATAACAATTTAAAAGCAGTAATAGACACACACTTATGAAAACACAATATGACAAAGATTAAATAAATTCCAAGTAAACGATAAGTAAGTCACAGTAAGCTGCTGTCAGGACGGTGCTGCACCAACTGCCCACAAGCATAAATTAAAGACAGCCCATTCTTTTTTAATATATATGTATATATATATATATGCAGGCGTCCAGCCAAGAAAATATTTTACGACTGCGGTCTGTTAAAAAATACTTAAATGCAAACGGTTTGACCTGACTTGTAACTTACTTTTAAATTACATTAAAACACCGTTTATTACACCAAACGAGTGATATTTCTTATGCGAACAGGTACATCACATGCATCTGGAGCGGTTTTAAATCAAGAGGAAATCGCAGGTGAGCGAGACGAGCAAACACACACGTATATCAGACCGTCACTGATTTGCATGAGCCTCGCCTGACGTTGTTTTCTTTCTTTCCGATGATTCAACAGCAGAGAAGCAAATCACCAATTATGATCATCATCTGTTCATAATAACGCGGATTTCTCCCGGTTCCTCCGTTTCGATCTTCGGAAATGACGCTCCGTTACATGCAGCTTTATCTCCTGGAGTCTCTGACGTTGAATGTTTGCTTGTGTTGATAAAGAAAAAGCCCCTCCGTGCCACAAGCAACTTCCATCCAAAACATCATCATCAGCTGATAATACAACTTCCTGTTGAGCCTGAGAGAACTTCCGGTCTTCTGTCAAAATAAAAGTCATGGGCTGAGCGAGGTGGGTAAAAAACAACAGAATGTAATTCTCAGTAAAATCGTGGTTTAGAAACCTTTTATTTCATATACCTGGCAGGGTTTCATCAAATAAATAACACGCTGGAAACACGACGAACACAGCAACTTAAAATGAGAAATTGAATACTAATTATAAACACCAGATGGCGACATTTATAAGTATACTCCAAAGGAAGGCTGTTATTAGGTTATTCAAAAGCGTTTAAAAATAATGAGCAGGTCCAGAAACATACGAACCTCTGAAAATCATAACACATAAATGTTTAATACAATGTATGCCACTGGTCTTCGTTTATGTTTGCTGCCTCTCATGTAATTTTTATTATGTATTTTTTTTGTTGTGTTTTTGTAGCTTTTTTTTTTGTTGTGTTTTTGTAGCTTTCCTGTAGCTCAGTGGTTAGAGCATGGTGTTAACAACGCCAAGGTCATGGGTTCGATCCCAGGGATTGCACATACTCAATGTATAGTGATCAATGTGTAGTATAATGCAATGTCAGTCGCTTTGGATAAAAGCGTCTGCCAAATGCCTAAATGTAAAATGTTTAGTTTTGTCACATGGTTCAACTGGAAAGTATTTGTTTCCTGCACGACTTCTTGTGTGTGTATTATACAACAAACAAACATAAAAAACAGAAGGAACATAGAATAGAATAAACCCAGGATGGATGACAAGCAATACAATATTGCATATAATATAAACACATAACAAATACAGAACATATGCTTGAAATTTTTCAACATAAATAAACTGTAATCTTATAGGTCTGTCTGTACATTAATACATTGTTATGAAAAAATGTATGTGTATATATGTTTAATGGTATCAAATAGTTATGGTGATGTAAAGTGACTGATTCCCAGCCACATTGAAGATGCAGATGACAAAACCTCTTTGTGCAGTGAGTATGTTCTCTGTGAGGCTGTGTATGTAACAAACTTTTGTGTCTTTAATATATGAAACTGTGTAATAGCTGTGAACAAAATAATGAAAGATTAATTCTTTAAAAACATCTTGTAAAAAGTGTGCAGTATATATTCATGTTTGGCATAAATTGATCAGTAACAGACAGAACAAAACACAAGGAATAATTTGCAAAACTCTGTGAATGATTCAATTTTCTCTGCACCAAAAACTCCAATTACATTGTTTGTGGAAACATTGTTGGTCCTGATTTTATTTATTGTGTTTGGTAACAAACCTTACCCGTCTAAATTACAGGGATTTTCTGTTTGTTTTTATCCTTCAGATGGAAACATGATGAATAAGACACAGAATAAGACATTTTAAAGCACGACACAAACTGTAAAAATAACAGAAAATCTGTTTATACTTGTACAAACTATCTGAAAACATTTTCTTCCCGTTCTGGGTTCTAGAGAGAAATTCATAGTTGTTTTATTAAGGCGACTAAAATGTTTATAACTGATTGTATTTGTTTTGTATTTGTCAGTTAATCATTTTGAGTACTATCAACAAATGTTAGAACATGTGATATTTGAAAATAAAGGCAATTAATAAACTGTAACCTAATGACCAATGTAAACTTTAGACACTAAATATGCAAACTATAAAAAAATCGTTTTTGTTGTTAAGTAGAATGAAGCATTCTGGGAAAGTGAGATACACTCAGAAAGGGGCAAACATCTGTGGGATCAAGCATAGCTCTGTGGGGGTGTTACATCAGAGAAAAGAAGCTTTTTTAAAAGAGTGGCGTGCTGGATTTTCAGCTGCTAACTTTATGAATCACTGTCTTTAGAGGGAAAAGACAAACTCAGGAAAATCCACACAAACTTCCAAACGTGTAATGTAATCACAGAACAGCTGTGTGCACTTGAGTTGTTGTAATCCCTCTAGTTCCTATAAACAGGAAAAAACATCATATAAAGCAACATGCATGCATCCACAAATAATACAGTTTATCTTAACATCCTGCCAAGTTTTCCATTTATGGATATCACTGCACGTTCATTTATTGTTTGCTAACTGATGAAACTTCACTGTTTTACAATACACAGGCTAGAAGTCAAGACCATATGCAGCCATCATAGTGCAGACATCTCAGCACTGTTTAAATTTACAATTACAGATTAATCTGAACCAAAATAATCAAATTAGACAAAATAATGGATGATAGTTATGTGAATTGATTTATAGTCTGTACAACTGTTTCAGCTGTAAGGGGAGGGAGATCTGACAAAGAAATAGTTTGAGATACTTCCCTTTACATAGCTGCTTTGTTTTCATTTCTAGTAACCCAAAGCAACTCCCAGGAAGAGCTCGGTCGTGTTTGCTTGTTCTCTCTGTGCGAGCGACTTTCAGTGTGAGGGGTGGACGTGATATTTCAAACATCAGATCAGTGCGTTTATGTGTTGGGTGCCCGGAAATTTTTCCAAATAAACACAGCTTGATTCAGCTTGGGTGGGCAGACTTATCAACAGACTAATTCTGTAAACAAATGAAGAAATAACCGAGAACGCCATTGGCTGGTAGGCAGTGGACACGCCGGGAGAGAGCGAAAGAGAGAGAGAGAGAGAGAGAGAGAGAGAGAGTGGAGGCTCTCGGCAATGAAAACGTAATTAATGTGGGTGGGCTGAGAGAACACAACGACTGTTTATCATAGACAATTTATTTTCCAGCGCTAAGTCAACATAAAACAGCCAAACGGACAACAATTATTTAACATCTTAGACTCATGAGCGCAGACGCTGGTCAGATCTGGTGGCTTGTGGTGATATCCACAGACTGTCCTCCGCTGTAGCCATGAGTTTATATCACAGTCCAGTGTCCCAGCCCGGTATGACTCCGTCGGCTCTCAGTTTACCCAATTCCTCCCTAATCTATGTTTACGATGGAGAAGTTGGAGGCATCATTCCCGCTTTGGGATTCGCTTCCACCCGTCAGGAGTCTCCGCAGAAACCTCCCTACAGCTACATCGCGCTTATCGCCATGGCCATTAAGAACGCGCCGGACAAGCGCACAACGCTGAGCGGGATCTATCAGTTCATCATGGACCGCTTCCCCTTTTACCATGACAACAAGCAGGGCTGGCAGAACTCAATCCGACACAACCTGTCTCTGAACGACTGCTTCATCAAAGTGCCCAGAGAGAAAGGACGCCCGGGCAAGGGCAGCTACTGGACGCTGGACACTAAATGTCTGGACATGTTCGAGAACGGCAACTATCGGCGACGGAAGAGAAAATGCAAAATTCAGGAAACGGATGAGACTCAAATCAGTCACAAGAGAATCCGAGGGAACTCCTCTGTCCCCAGACTTCACCAGAGCGGGCATTTGGAGCAAGAGGAGTCGTCGATTAACAAAACTGTAAAGAAGACGGACGAAAATCGTCCTAAACGAGAAGTAAGCCTTCTAGAGACATCTCCAAACGTGCCCAAACGCACCGAGAATAGCGCGTCGGCTGACTCCACGAAAGACAGGTGTTTCCCACAACCGACAGCCACGGGTTCAAATTCAAGATGCACGAGTGCTGAGCGGACCGACACGGTGTCGCCAACCCCGGGAAATCGCCCTGACGCACGGCCTTTGAACGAGGGAGAGACAGACCCTCGAGTGCTGGTCCAAGCCGCGCGTCAGGGTGGCGTTTTGACCGCCACGGGTGGGAGCACGCAGAATGAGAATGCTCAGACGAATCCTAAAAAAACAACAGACAGATCGAAGGAGTTTAGCATTGACAGTATTCTATCGAAAAAGCAGAATCAGCATCCGCGGAGATGCGGCGCTGACGCGGTTGCGCGTCTGGAGAATCGAGGTTACGCGCTCGCGTCCTCTTTGGTCACACACGCGCATCCACACCTATATCCACGCGTTTTCCCGCTCTGTCCTTACCTGTCTCTCACCTGTCCTGATAAAATACTGAACTTCAGCTAGAGACGAGAAGTTATTCTTGTGACGACTCTGTTACAGCCTGACAAATACAAGACTGTATAGCAAATACATTTAACCAGAATGTGCCTTGACAAGATTTAGTAAATACAGTTACACCTACCAGTGACTCTTAATTTCTGTTTTAAAAGCGACAAACATACAAACATTACACTTAAAATATATATCGGGCGTTAAAACTTTCATTATTTTTCTTGTTCTATCACTGTTGTTGTCGTTAAAGGATTCTGGGTGGCGCAATCGACAGAACAGCAGAACTGCACTGTTACCAAGAGTTAAATCACAAGATATATACTGTTATGAAGAAAGCTTTCTTTGCGAACCGTTCTGAGCACAGATGTTTGACTTTGTGACTGAAAACTGTTTATTTAAACTGTGTGTGATATGCTTCTCTTTGCACTTATGACAAAGACCCCTAACAAATGACACATTCGATTGTGCTGTTGTATTTCTCTCTTCCTCAACCACCCTAGAGAGCAAAGTAGCCAAATTTAACATGTTGCTTATGTTTACGTTTGTGAGAAGAGAAAAATCTGTTGCTTGTAGGACATTCAAGATATATGATGAATTTAGCTGAGAACACAATTCTTCAAATAAATAATGTTTGAGTAAAACTTTGTTGAAAGTACATCTTCAATTTCTGTAAATCCGAAGCTGATAACAGATGTGTTCTGTGCTCCACATGATTTACAGAACAGCGTAAAATGCAGAGTTGAACGAGCAACCGTGTTTTCCTGAAGTTTAAATCAATGAATAAGGGCTTTGTGGAGCTGTTTGTCCCTGAGACATGCTGAAAATCTGAAACATGACAAAAATCTGTACATCTGACTAAAATGATTAAAGGCTTTTCAAAATCCCAAATAACAGCTCGCTCCTAAAACGAGCATAATCTTGACCTGTAAAAGCAGCCTCACATTTACATGCGTTCCCACCATATATAGCAGTAAGTGTTTCTGAACTGAAACTCTGAGCTGAGTGAGTGCAAATGAGGAATGCTTGTGGAAATAAATACACGTCCCCATCGTCAAGCAGAGCAACACACATCCACAAGCATTTCCTGTGTATAGGATTCTTTCAGTCAGGAGTGTAAATAGACCGTCGTCCGTCTGAAGGTTTGTAGAGAGAATGTGAGTACATCTCTCAATCTTCTGCCTCCATCTGTCCTTCTCACAGATAGGCAGAACCTTAGATGAGCAGTCTGCAGGCTCTCTGGACCGGATCAGACCGCAGCCGCGTGTTTGCCATCTATGAGTCTAACATCTGCATTCTAAAACGATGAAAGAAGCTTGTCTCATTTTCATCCAGATTTCCACATTGTTCCTTAAATTATTAATAAATTATTAAACATGATTATAAAAGTCCTGCTTTCATAATACAGCTTTGTATTATTGAATGAAAATAGGTAAGATCAGTATTTTTAATATATATATCGGTGTTGTTTTTGTGTGATGTTTATGTTGTTTATCTTCTCAATCCTCTAATAACCTCTAATGTACACTGAACACAAGAGTCATGTAGGCTTAAACATACAGACTTTTAAATGACTTCATCCAAGTTGCATCAGTGCACATTCAGTCTCTTACCCACCAAAACGAACCAGTTATAATGCAGTAAAGATGTCCAGCTAAATTTCTACTGTAATTTCAAGATCATAATGACCACAAAAAGAGTCTCACAGAAAGCAAATGTTTTCTCAGCCGCTTGAAACTGACGGACCACAGGCATGAAAGAAAAGTTTAATAACAACATTCTCAGTTTGTGTTCGGTCCTTCTCAAACATTACAGGAAAATAACCACCACAGGGAAAGATGATCTTCGTAAGTGTTTAAAGTGTAACAGATTCACATTGAAGGGTGGATCGTTGCTCCGTCTTCGTTTATTTGAACTGGAGGTAGAGCATGCTTTCTGTGGTCAGAACTACAAGTGCTCCACAGTGAGAGATGCCAAATGAAGGCACGTTTCCTTGACTACAGAGCCAAATTTGATAAAAAACAGTTGTTGAACTAAGAAGAAGCACATTTCTGCTGCACAAACATAAACATATCATCTGGCTGACTTAAAGTGATTACTCAATTCAGATTCAATCTAATTTTCTTGTTTACACAAAATGACAAGAACTTTCATTGATTCAGAGCAGCACTTTGCCACCCTTTAATGTCATGAGTGATTCAGAAGTCGAGTATGTAAAACGCTTCCAACATATTGTTTTACAATGATTTTAGAACCAGCATTTGCTGTCATGTAGAGACCATTACAATGAACCGTTTACTATGAGTCCAGTTATAGAGAATTCCATGGGCTGTGGTTTGAATCCCAAATCTCTTCACATGACTCATCTGAAATTGTGCTGACAAGGCTGACGGATCTCAGAGGGGTTTGATCAAGAACGAGAGCACTGGAGCTGATCTACACGAAGTGTCATCACTCTTGTTCCATGTGCAGTTATGTCTCCATCCAGCATTAAATCATACAGTTTCATACAGCTGCATCAAAAGAGTTTTAATCTGTTTGTTTATTATATATTTTCACTCATAGCATAAACCAGACTCGCTTGTCCAAATATGCTCTCAGCACTACAGGAGGGATAAGGGCTGTGATGAAGATAAATGGACTCTCTGGAAGGAATATTAGCTGCTAATCACGGTCTGTGTACTGGAGCTTTGTTTAATACAGTACAAGCCCACAGGATAAAACAAACACGACTGGTTTTCCTAGCAATGAGACCGAATGGAGAACAAATGAAGACTACTGCTAAAATCTCCTGCGACCAGATCTCAGTAATATCACAAACGGTGTTCAAAGCAAACATCACAGATTTCAATATGAGCAAACAGTTCATATCACATTTTCCCCAAACCGGATTGCCTGATCTATGTTATTCAAATTGATTTTAAAGTTATTTACTCTTATTATATATCACCAATTGTATCATTTCATGCCTTTTTGATTTCACCTACATCTGAGACAGAAATAATATTTAAATGACGCAATTAAGAATTAAATCTAGTTGTGAAAGAGCAAGAAAATCATCTGGACACACACACACACACACACACACACAGTTCAGAGGTCCCGGTACAACTATTAGAGGACACATTAGTCTCTGTCTCTTAATGAAAAGCAGAAGCTGCAGCAGTGGCCAGCACATCACACCCTGCACAGTTCAGAGCTCAAACCTGTTATTGAAGCTGACAGGAATGTCAACGGAGCGCCAGCGGTGTTGTTTAAATTAGTTTCTCTTTCTTCTTCCCCCTCTCTCGAATTCTTCTTCTTCTCCAGATTCTCACCCACATCCTGACAGGAAGTACAACACACTCCTCGTCATGCCACGCCTACCTTTAATCACAGGTGCCTTTTATGTCAAAGTAGAAGTTTCTCACTCATTTTAGAAATCGGAGGTTCTTTAAACTTAAATTCAGCTCAACCCGTTAAAGGACGAGATTCTGTGGAGCATCACATTATAAAAACAATCACATGAATAATCACCAGTGAGACATACTGTGGAAGGTAATACAGTGCAGTTCATGCACAAACTACTCAAAAGTAACATTTACACTGAAATGCAACGGCGTCACATGCACTGGTGGCAGCGTGTTTGCATATTATTTCAGATCACTGACTGAGGAGCTGCTTGTAATAAGAGGTTAGTACAATAAATATGCCTCTCAGCTGCACATATGGCCCTTCACAGTAATGGACACGATTACTCATGTGACTCATACCATGAAAACACAATTTCTGAGGGAATAACAAAGAGCCATTTAGAAATAAACTCTTGAGTGTTGTTCTGTGGGCCAAACTAAATATTACACATATACTCATCTCGGTGGATTATACACCAGCTGGTCTGGATATGGTCATTTTCCTTAAGAAATTCAAATGAAGTAACAGTTGCTGAATGAGCACACTTTATCCCAAACTTCCCAACAGATCTTTATCCTGAAACATTCCTTTAGTCCATCATTGACGGCAGCTGTTACACTTCAGTATTTCAGGTGTTTCCTCTGAGTACACCTGTGCTCCTAAAACTAATAGAAGATTTTCTGTTGCTCTCAGTCAATCACTGCCAACAGCTGCCTTTCTTTTGTCTACAATTCACAGACACATTTTCATGCTATTTTTATTTGTACTGTAAATACATAAAGTTTACTGTTATTCATATATAATATACAGTATATAAAACAACTAAAGGAGATTCTCATCATCTTATTTTAATTACTTATAGTTATATACATCAAGCATGTAACTCTAGCTCAGAAGACCTCAAAAGTCAAAGCGAATGAAAGGAGATTTTAAATGATTACTGCTGGTGGAATTAGCGAGCAGACAGTATTGAGGGATTATTGTGAGAATCATAAACTCCTCAAAACAACTGCTTCACATCCTGAAAGCCAGATGTACCAGTCAAATGATTTCTGAATGAACATGTCTGTGCGTGTCTACACATACCGTTACAGTTGTGTGTGTGTGTCTGTGAAAACTCCCAAGACCCATTAACATGGTCTTGTTGCCCCAGTCACAGACCACCCAGCTGCCAGGTTCACACTTAACGTACGGAAAGAAACGTGACTCTTTTTAGCTTCCCAACGAGGACTTGAAGGGTATTTAGAAATCCACTCACTCCCAAACACAAAAAATCCGCCTGTAGCCGCCAGCTGGACATCACACACAGACACAGTTACAGTGAAAAAAGATAAATTATAAAGATAAAATATCTCTGTGGTAAAAAGATAGTTATAAGGGACGTTGTCAGGAACGGCAGACATTTTGTCCCCATGACAAAATCTGATCTTGAACTCTGTAAAATTCAGCATCAAAAGGTTTTAAATACAACATGTTTTGAGAAGATTGTCGAGTTTATTAATATTACCAGCTACTGTCATCTATTTATATTATAAACAAATTCAAAACATACTGTGAAGGGTGAAATAATGTAAAATAATGTAATGTAACATAATATAATAACATGATATAGTGTTTAGGGCTAAGAGTAACAATAAACAACTACTGGTACTTTAACCAAATATTAGGGGAGGGGGTCATAACTGGCCAGTTAAAAAGCCCATATTTGTTGTCCATTAACTTAAACAGAAGGAAAGTTTGCGATTACTCAGCGTTATTCAGCGTTTGATCTGGAATGAATTAGCAGTAGCAGAGCTCTGACAGTGTGACACCAGTTCTTGGCCTTTCACAGCTCATTACTGCGTGTGCAATTAGAGCAGAGCAGTGAAACTGCTGTTTATTTATACACAGACAGCCGTGACGGCCATTTGGTGTTTCTGCAGCGAGCAGCTCTAAATACTCCCACATTGAGCAGAATCTGCACTGCAGGCGGATTTAACACAGTATTACACACACACACACACACATGCACACATGCACACACATGCACACGGTTTATATCTGCTGGTTTTAAAACTTTCTTTGCTCTTGGTCAGTCAGCCATTAATGCCTTTTAAGAGCTTTTTAAAAAATAAATAAATAAAACCTGCTTTTAAAATACATTGCGTTTTGGATATGTTGGGGAGGGTCTGTATTTATTCATTTGTTTGTTTATTGCTACAAAAAAATCCCACATTGTGATTTGAGATTTAAAGAGAAAGAGTTCCTGGGCCTTCATTTAATATTCTATTCATAGAAAGTACATTTACACTCCACACAGAAGACTAAAGTTTTATGCATGTTCATAGCAGGACAAAAAAATCATATATATTTATATTACAAACACTTTACACCAGCATAACACACTCTCATGGGTTTTAGGGGTGTTCCGATAGGAATTTTAGGGCACTTTTGGAAAAATAAGTGATAACATTACCATTCATTTACACAGACAGCACAACAATAACAAGATCATCTGAAATACAAACACCAGATCAAATCAACATAAATCCAGCAAGTTCCTAATACAACCATGTGCTCACATACACGAACAGACATCAAATAAACGCCAGCCGTCTGACTATCCCATTAAACCATCTCATATTTATTCCGGTTATCAAAACAATCTGTATTTACAAACCAAATATATGAATATAAGTGTTCCTTACACGGAGGATTCAAAACAAGTTCTTTAACATCCACTCATCTACAGCAGGTTAAGATCGCCCTCTATCGGCTTGAAATGTAATTGCACAACCGTGTACACAGAGGGTAAACAATGTACATGCATGCACTGAAAGACAACACTGCATAACACCAAATACCTCCAGAGAGCAACACTGCTGCTACAGCGTGACGCAATACAAACTGCACGCATTATCCACACACAAACACGTCTACTGATACAGCTAACACTGGCTACTGGTTTAATGGTAATTCAGAGGATAACGGCATGCTGACATGAGTTTACCTGCACAAACATGAACTAGGAAAGATCACACACACTGATAAATGAATAAAGGCACTTTGAACAGGGGAGTCTGCACGTATGAGGGTGTCACAAACATTAGTAATGCCTAATTTAACCACACAGGAATAACACAAAAGCAGAAAATAACAAAGATCATGTCACAGGACCAGTATAAACCTTTGTACAGCAGATCAACTGACTCTTTTGTGCTATAAAGGAATATGGAGATGTGTGTATATGGTAAAACAGGAGCAAGGCAGTATAAAACATCTTCATCTGTTCGTGTGAGATAGAGGGGACACTTTTACACTTCTGTGTATCTACATAAGCTGGAGGAATGTTTTAAAGAACTAAGGAGAGAGTTTTGACTCACTGTGGGTATACATCATCGATATAACTCTGAGTTAAAATGATGTTGTAGGACTGTTTGGATGTCATATTGCTATTTCAGTGTATGTATATATATGTAAATGCGTGTTTTCACATTTGTAGATTTGTGGACAATGAGCAGCAGGAAACAGCAGGAGTTTCTGTACTGGCTGATGATGACAGCAGCTGAACTGGGAGGTTAAACTCTGCTGCTGTTTGAGGAGCACTGATCATTCGAGAGCTGAACTGATGTAAACAGCAGTTTTCATGACTCTGGGCTTTGATGTTCAATCTGCAGCCATCTGCTCAATGTGGTCACACAGCAGCTTGTTTTGCTCTGAATCAAGAAAACACAAAATGTGAATCAAACCAAATGAAAGATTTACATGCAGAAATGCAGGGATTCTTTAAAGCTGCAATCCGTAACTTTGTCTCTGTCGCCACCTCTGTTTGAAACATGAAATTGCAGGTTACTTTACGTACTTCTACATTACATGCGTTGAAGCCAAACTGACATTTCCCGAAAAAACTGATCTGACAGCTCAAATTATAAATCATTATTATAAGCTTACTGCTGGGAATTGGGGTAAAATAAACAGATTATTCTGTACACTGATTTGATATGTTTATTTGTTGAAACAAGAAATTGATTGCAGCTTTAAAATTCTTTTGTATTCCTGAATGCTTTAAGAAAGTGGGAATACCTTCATTTAAGTTTCCGATGACCGCCTGCTTCTTTAAAAAGTCATTGCAGAGTTTTTTGCTCAGTCCAAAAGCAACCATGTTATGAGTGAAGGTTCTAGATGCACAGAAACATCCGTAAAACAGTCTCATAACTGTACAGTAACGTTCACATGAACATTGTTTAATACCCCTCAACAATAAACCTGCAAACCGCCGGCGTGTGACTCACCCCAGCTGGCCGAAAGTGATGTTCTCATTAAATCTGGAGCTGTCGTCTTTCTCTTCCTGGGTCATGTGACACCACTTTTCTCTAAATGAACAACAAAAGAGATCAAGGTCACTGACGTTTCCAACATCAAGATTCATTGCTTTGATAGAAGCATTTACATCAACACTCATAAACGCAGCATCACTAATCAAGCAGTACAGTAAACACTGAAAGGTTAGGGAGTTAAAAGCCATATAAAGCACACACGTGTGCTGGCCAAACATTAATGCTCATGCATGATCCAGCAAACATTTCTGAATGAGGTTTAGTGAGCGGTCAGCTGTAGCCATGATTCACAAAGAAACAAAACAAAAAACAGGACACGAAACATAAGTAATAAAAAGCATATGACCGACATGAGCAAATAACGCTCAGACAAACAGAGCGGTATGCATTTGCTCCATGTATACTGTGTTCCTTTCTTAAAAAGAAATCAGCTTTTACTGGGAAAAACAAATTACACAAAAAGAAATAATTCCACAAAATTGCATTTTTTTCTGTGTTCCTGTGGTAGTTTTATTTTTGTGGTACTTTATTTTAAACATTTCATTAATTATTGGTAACATTTTACAATGAATTTCTGGCAGCACTTTTTAATACTAATGTAAATACATTGATAATTCATTGCTGATTCATGTCAGTTTACTGTGCATTAAGGTACTGGTGTTAGATACAAGTTTTGTATCTAATGTATGTCAATGTAAAAATGACTCAATGTTAACATTAACATTTGAATCTGTGTATTAACACTCTAACCTAAATGTGTGAACATTATTAACAGTGAAGCAACGCTGATAACTTAACACAATGAACATGATATTAGTAAGACACACCCTGCATGCAGTGTCAAAGCAGAAGACATTTTTAATACACTGTGATTTAAAACTACCAGATCTGGTCACTATAGAAACTACAGTCACAGTGGATGTATAATGCAGCTTGCACACATCAAGTAAACTTCTGTAGAATAGTGGTTCAGTTATATGTAATTAACTGCTAAGTAAGATTTTAATGTTTCGTTTTCACAGCGTCTTTGAAAGTTAGACACTATGATAAAAAGCTTCATGCTGAAACCAAGTGTGACCAACATGAGTCAATGCTTTTTATATGACAGCAGTTTCCTTACAGTGCCAATAAAAATGTTATCAGACTATCACAGCTTCCTGACTGTATCTTGCTCTGACAGACTCTGGTTAGGGGTTATTGTCACATTCTGGCTAAAGTACATCAGGTCCCACAATGTTCGTGTATAAAACGCTGGCCCAAATATACACTGTTACCCTCCTCTGTTACTTTGCCTGCCTTTTAAAGGAAAAGCTCACCCAAAACCGACAATTCTGTCATCATTTATTGATCCTCATGTTGTTCCCACCCGTATGACTTCCGTCCATTGAACACAAGAGTCTCAGTGACTGACAGCCTCAGTCACCATTCACTTCCATTATATGAAAGAAATGGAATTGAGTCTTGTGTTCAAACAGACTTGTAACAACATGAGATTAAATGATGGTGGAATGTTGGGGTGAACGTTCCCTTCCAGCTGTTGATAATATTGAATCCTCCTGTGCCTTTCTCTCTGTCTAGCAGTGTGCAGAGCAGCAGACGAGGACCATGAAGGACAGACCTTTCATCTTTCTCTTCCTCAGCCGTCCGCCTGCGTGAGGCAGCAAGGCACAGGGAGATAAAGGGTTAAAGTCACATGCAGAGCGAGAGAGAGAGAGAGAGAGACAGAGACAGAGTGAGACAGAAAAAAAGAGAGAGAGACAGAGAGAGAGAAAGAGAGAGAGAGAGAGAGACAGAGAGAGAGAAAGAGAGAGAGACAGAGTGAGACAGAGAGACAGAGAGAGAGACAGCAAGAGAGAGAGAGAGAGACAGAGAGAGAGAGAGAGAGAGAGAGACAGAGTGAGACAGAGACACAGAGAGAGAGAGAGACAGAGAGAGAGACAGAGAGAGGATGTTGAGCAGATGAGCAGTGTGGAAGAGTAAACCACAGAAACAGAGAGTGGCGGGAGGGCTCGTCCAGACGTCAGTGTTAGCCATTTCCATTACAAATACTGCGTAACGCTGCATATGCAGCGAGCCGCAGTCACGCACCTCAGCTGAAAGACCTTAGCAGTTTATTACAACATCACTAACAATCTATCACACACAATATAAACTCTCCATCTCTCCCTCTGGCTTTAACAGACACAAACAAACACACAATCTAACATGTGCATTAGGTGCCGTGCAAAGCCTGTTTTATTGAACAGCACGATACATCAGGAGAAAGAAGGTTAAACCAGCGTCAGGAGAACAGAGTGTGAGGTGGAAGACGTCACCCTCTCGCACCTGGTGGTGGGTGATCTTTTGTTTCTCTCGCAGTGGACGGCATCAAAAAACGCAGCGTTCCAAAACCTCAACGTGTGCCTGTTCAAAAAACAACATACAGAGAAGCAGATTTAAACAGACTGACATTAACATCTACATGTGGCACAGAAACTGTATTTATTACTGTACTGTGTTACTGTAGTAATCAAAATAGGATTTTTCACATTACACATAAAAAACCTGCCATGAATATAAATTAAATGTATACGTTTTAAAGATGCAATCCATCACTTTTGCCTCTCTACCACCACCTCTGTTTGAAACATAAAATTGCAGGTCACCTGACATACTTTTCATTACGCATGAAGTCGTCAAACGAAGCCAAACTGACATTTCACGGAAAATCAGACCTGACAGCTCAGATTATAAATAATTATAATAAATTTACCATTGAGAATCAGGGTAAGGTAAGGAGTGTGTGCTGAACACATCTGTCATGTGCTGTTCATTTTTATGACAGTTACAGATTGCAGCTTTAAGCAACAAACTACTTCAGCTATTCATCTCTGTGGGGGGATAAGCTGATTGTCTGCCTACCAGATGGGCTGCTGTCTCAAGTGTGTGTAGAGGTAAATCTTCTCTTCTTTTCTCTCTGGGGAGGAAGGTGGAGAAACTACAGAACACACAAGCAAAGACGAGCACAGTTCACAACTCATTCCACTAACAAGTGTAGTTTGTACGACAGACACAATCTCTGTGGCTTTAATGTCTTGCTCAGGAGCGCAGCGGCGTTACTCAAAGTACCTGCGGTTCTGCTCTTCTGTTCTGCTGCTCGGTCTGTGTCTCTAAGGAGAAAATAATGAGAACAAAATAAGCTTGTGAGGAGCACAGCGTTTATAATACGGATATGTGACGATGGTTGAGTTGTTGTTCAATATTGACACCCGGTTTATGCTAATTTTATTAGTTTTGACACAGTGACACTTATTAGAATGTGCCCCACAGCACCTTGCTGTGCTGCAACAGTTTCCTTGGCAAACACTACTTAGAAAAGTCTAATGAATCTTTGACTTGATCCTTTTTAAACCAGAGTACCACTTTAGGACCGAGTTTTTACCTAAAACTGTGTAACAAAATGATCTATGTTAGATTTGTTATTTGTTTACAGCATTTAATGTAAATGCAAAAGATGAATAAATTGTGCATTACATGTCTTTTATTTGAAGCTTTGTAAGTTTCGCAACAATCAACAATGTATTTGGTCTTGAGTTACTCTACCCAGGCTTCAGAATGGCTGACCAATTACAGTAGACCTGAGGAGAAACCAAATGACACTCACTCATTCTTACGACCCAACGGTCCTCTCAGTTTGCTCTCCAGACCCCCAAAAAACCCTTTAACATCAGACTTGGCAGACGTGTTTTTGAGCAACCGCTCGGCGATGTCCTTCTTCCCAGACAGCCAGAACTTTCCACTGCGCAGATACGAGTCAATCCCAGCGCCGGGCCTCTCCAGCAGCTCTGTGGGAGACAGCTGGTTCTTTCCTGTCACACACACACAAGTTTGTACAGCTTTGTGGGAACCCCTAACCCTCATCCTACCCCTAAACCTAACTCTCAGAGAAATCTTTTTACATTTTTAAACAAGCATAATTTAGTATCTTTAATAATCAATTTCCCCCGTGGGGACCACCTCACTAAACTCCTGATTTTATCAAATCATCTCGAATTATTTGTTTTCCCCAGTGGAAGTGTATACTCGGTCACTGTGCCTCCATAAACAAACTTCACTTGAAAACACATTTTAAAAGTAAGCATCTGATTGGCTGTTGTAGACACAATAAGTGGCAGTGAGTAACTGCTGAGTCACAGACTTTGACAGGAAGTAGAGGGAGGCTGTTTCTTCTAGAGAACAATAGCGTCTCACAATATCATGCTTGCTTCACACTGTGAGAACTCTTACCCATGTAGTAATATGTGAAGCACATGGTCATGAGATGTTTGGCAGGACCGTAATCGTCCATCTGGTAACATCTGTCAATCAATCACACAGATCTCAGTCACATGAGTCCACACACACATAATCTAATCACTGACTTTTAGCCAGACTGTGTGTAACCTCACACACACACACACACACACACACACACACACACACACATCAGAGATGACAGACA